>JADDOH010008269.1:0-15943 GCA_016648135.1 Agrypnia vestita
GCCGAAATAAATGGCAGGAGCCCGCGCCCGCAATTAAGGCAGGCGAGATGGCCGTCATCGCAGATCCCGCGCTGCCCCGCAACACATGGCCCAGAGGGCGAATTTTGGAAGCCCGCCCGGCGCCCGATGGACAAATTCGAGTCGTCCGAGTACGCACAGCTGCGGGCGATTATACTCGACCAGCCACAAGAATAATCATGCTGAAGGGGAATCCAGCATAAGGGCGCTGGCAGCATACCCTGTCCTCCTGATAAGTGCGGGCGGGCCACACGGGGGGAGTATGGAACGGACAGGGTTGAGCCATGTAAAAAATGAGAACATAACATGACCACTATGAGCGGCGCGTGTCCACAATAAATCAGCCGCTACATACAGAAAATTGCATTGGAGACGAGGCGTGTATGCCGCTACTGAAAATCGGGTTGCCGTTTGGAGCGCGCGCAAGTCAGTGCCCAGCGGCTGTTGCCGCGACTGGAGGGGGGGCCGCGCGCGCATACTGCTTCCAACTAGCTGTAGAACAACATCGCCCGGACACTAGACCGGAGATTGGCCCTTTGTTGAATGAATATGAAAAATGCAGCCTGTTTGGCTGCCGATGTTATTTCCAGCTACAAGTGTCGATACAAATATGTGTGGAATTTGTATATGTTATGAAAATATTTTTAAAATATGTTGATGTCTTGTAGGAAGCAGCGCTTGGCGCCCTTTTTGTATGCAATATTGTCATGTGCATTATGTTGAATCTCTGATGAGAAAAATGTATTGGAATTTTATGAATTTTTATGAATAAAATTGAAATAAATAATTTTTTATTTGGCACCTATTGGTGCGTGGACAAAGGTTAGAAGTTTGAGCCGAAGGGATTCTTCCGCGATGTAACGCCCCAAAGTAAAGTATGTGTGTGGCACGCGGTACCCGCGATGTTCGCCAACACTAAATGGGCATGAGTGTGGCACGCAATATTCGCCAACACGGGAGACGAGTCTCGCTGCAGAGGGTCTCGTCTCTTTCCGCCGTTGAATCCGCCGACGGGCAAATAAATGTTTTTTGAATATTCACAGATTTTACAAACTTACCTGACCGGCTATAACTTCTAACGCCTAGTACTCAAATTCCGAGCCCCCGTCTGAGATGCGTATATGGGATACCCTCCACGGGGGCCCGAAGGCCTGCACCGGGCGCCATCGTGGAGATGGTCAGCATGAAATGAATGAGTACTGGAAGACCGTGAGAAAAATGTTGGTTTTTTCTCGATTTGGAAACGGTAGTCGCCTGTTTGCGGGCCCACGTCGCGGTAAGCGTGCGCACACGGCTCGCCGTGGAGGATATTAAAAAGTTGAATTTTTTATCAACAATCAGAGCGGCTTACCGTGGACGAATTCCTACTTATGTAGTGTCATTGCATTCCTTATCTGAATGCCTGTCTGGAAAATGTATTTTTATACATGTGGAATGATATAGGCGCGCCTGAGAGTGAAATAAAGAAATTGGTTTTTGGCGCTTTTTGAATGCCTATAACTCAGTAAATATTTACCTGAAATATTTGGAATTACTGTTAAAATGAGCGCTTGCATGCGCAAATTACATTTGTCATAGCAAAACTTGTAAAAATGCTGTTTTTGATTTTTTATGAATTTTTGAAAATTGAGCCGTTTGTGGCGAATTTAATTTTAGTTTTTTGGGCCTTGTATGACCCAGCCCGTCCAAATAACTGTGTTATTATCATCTGCTGCTAGGTCTGTTATTACAAAATAACACAGTATTAGTCTCTTGGGAGCTAAAATGCATTTTTTATGAATTAATTTGTATCTGTCATATGAAATCTGCCGCGCGGTGAAATTGTGCAACCGCGAATGACGTAGTTCACCGCTCGGCCGCTGGGAGCGCTGCGGCGCCTTCCCAGAATTACGCAATCTCATTGGTTTCTGTAATATGCTATGACGCAATCTTGTGAAATTTTGAATTTTGTATAAATAAAATGCATTTTTTGAGCGGGTACCACTGATACGCCACGCGTCGGTACGAGAACCGCTATTTGGACAATCTTCTTGCTGCCTTTTCTTCCTGACCCTGCTTACCTACTTTGGACTCTGCTTTCTTGGATTTTTGTGACCACTGCTTTCTGACTTGGACTTCGCTTCGGATTTTTTCTTCGACTTTAATACGATAAAAGCACTACTTCGGCGTTTGACTTCTGGCATATCCACGGACTACGAGCTTCACTGCAAATTCTGGTGGCGATCTCTGCCCCACCAGCGAAGACTACTGAGCCGCATAAAAAAGGTGTTCCCATCCGGAACAGTCCGCGTGCGACGTGGATTGATTTAATTTTTTATATGCATTAATTTTTATCAATTATTTATTTTTTTGTCTCGTTGTACTGAACCATGGTGCCGAATTCAACACCACTGTGCTATTCTGAAAATAGCAATATTGGGACGTCAGATCTATAGACCAACACTAGACGAAAATGAAATTTTAAAAAAATTAACCCATAAAAACCAAGTTTTTATTATACCCCCTTTCTCATTTACTGGTTGAAACAGGCTTGGCGCTTATCCCACGCGTTGGGCTAGGGTCGGGCGACGCTATGAAAGGGATTAATAAAAAATTTCGAAAAATCCAAAATGATATCATAATTATTATTTTTTTAAACAAAAATTTGTTAGATCATTTTTGTCATCGCCGCGAGTCTGCCTGCAAAGTTTCAGCTCGATTGGATCACGAGAAAAGGGTTAAAAATCGATCCAAAGTTTTTTCGACAGACAAGCGAGCAGACGCTACGAGTTAAAAGAAAGGGAGTAATAAACGAGACGTAGGTATACGCCGGCATTCAGTGTTCATCGTACTTAAATAAGATGATTTGTATATTTTCACGTATCTTTCTCAAAGTAAATACCTTTATTTGCGATGTCTGATTTCTCCGGTCTGGTCTGACACCTGCCCTCTTGCGTAAACTTAACGTCACAATTCTCATGTTTCGACTAAAATTGCATGAAATAAGTACTAACGCTGTATTTAAAGCTTATAGAAAAAGATAATTTCATATGCCCTTATTAATTTCTTTTCCCACAGCGTCCTGATGTAAAATTATGGCAAAATTGTCAATGTCACGTTGTACCACAGAAAAGAGAAATATTGTTGGACTCTATTTATATTAACAGATAACCGTCATGCACTTCTTTCTCCCTCTGACCACACCACCGCCGTACACCTATGTCTCATTTATTTATTTATTTTATTTTCGTCTATTAAGTGTTGGGATAAAGATCTGACATTCCAATATTGCTACTTTCAGAAGAGCACAGATCATTACAATATATTATTTCCAAAATAAAGATTTTGTCGGAGAAATTTATGTAGAAGCTGGTAAAGACGTTTTACTTTGAAATATCTAATTAGTTAAATAATGAGCTATCACTATTTACTTACAGTGCCACGAAATTCGCGGAAGACTTTTAAATCCTAATTACTAACTCGTAGTAAAATAAGTCAAATTAAAGTTAAATAATGTCAGAATATTGACTTATCATTGTTTTATATTATTTTCAATTAATAAACCAGATGAGTTGTTGATTTTTGATATCTGAAACGGAGTCGTCAGAAACCAGCCGACTTCAATCAATTTATTTGATATATAAGTATTATTTTGATTGATTGATGACGCACGCATCACGGGCAATTTACGAAGTAACGAATTTGTATGCTTCAGATGATTTGGGGAAGGGCGTATCGTCAATACCGGATGCATATGCACACCAGATGCATTTAGGCAAACGGTAATTTTTTGCGAATTATATCGGTGTTGCTGATCTGAGAGGAGTGTGAAAGGTGTTTCTTTCATGTTTGTGATGTTCAGTGATGTTTCCTCTGGAGCCTATATTCTTAACTCTTAAAAGACTGTACTAAAAAATACCTTCGGGAACCTTGGTGTAACACAGCGTTACATGAATCAAAATCGACATAGTTTTTAATATGTGGTAAAAAAAATACATTCTCAACACAGAGAAGACTTTTTAAAGGTCCCTTTATGTAATTGTGTAAGATAAACATACATATTCGCATTATTTTAGTAAATTATCAGAAAATCATGGCATATAGAATTTGCGTGCGCTCACGCTGACGACGCGGTCGACGCGGTCCGTCTTTATCTAACACGTGTTATGCGACTCTACCGTGCTCTTTCGATATTGTTTTCACTTTCATTGCAACCACGTCTCTGTCCTACATGAAATGTGTGGTATTGTCGTGCTCTTTCTTACTCGATTTAACTGCTACGTGCAATATTCTGATCTCTTTTACACACTGGCCGAAAATACGAGAGTAATGAATAAATATTTTTTAATTAAAAAATCCGTACATTCGTAACAATTAAATTTAGTCATTTTGGTGTGAAAATGTGTATTCGATGATTACAAAAAATGTAACGTTTTAGTTTTTGTAAATAAGGTAAATATTTAATATTTTCTATGACATGTAAACCTACGTTACACCACCAACACACAGGAGTTAAGTATACTCCAGCGTTACAAATAAACACACACACATACGCGGACGTTTAAACACACAATTTATTATTTTTTGATTTCTGAGATGATATATGTAATGTATCTGTCCGACGAACGAGAGTGACAGACGGCATGAAAGAAAGAGAGAGGAAATATTATAAAGCCCTCACCACGTAAATATTGTAAACTATTTGCTATACCGAATTATTATCAAGGGAACCTATTGTAAACCAAATAAACACCAAGAAGCCAACGTGTTTCATTGGAGCATTCACGTGCAGCATCAAGTTTCCTCTCCTGACACAAGAGAGGGAATATTACAACTGGTGAGGCCGATAACAACTGTAATATAATATACAATAACAGCATTTTACCAACACATGTGCTCATATTTTACGAGGAAAATCTATTATTTATTTCTGAGAAATCCACGCCTGTTGAATGTAAATTGACGTGAAGTTGCGTGTTTATTTGAGAATAGCGAACCTCGTAGTCCAGTGAGCATAAAACTTAAAAAACTAACCCATAAGAATCAAGTTTTTATTATACTCCCTTTCTCATTTACTAGTGGAAACAGGTTTGGCGCTTAACTACGCGTTGGGCTCGAGTCGGGCGTACGCTTCGAAAGGGAGTAATAAAAAATTTCGAAAAATTCAAAATTATACTATAATTATTATTTTTTAAACTACAATTTGTAAGATCATTTTTATCGTCGCCAGAAGTCTGTCTGCAAAGTTTCAGCTTGATTGGATCACGTGAAAAGGGTTAAAAATCGATCCAAAGTTTTTTTGACAGACAAGAAAGCAAGCAGACGCTACGAGTTAAAAGAAAGGGAGTAAAAATAGGTCAGAATCCATCCATGCGACTTCCGAAGGCTTGGATGATTTTGTGATGTGTTTCACTACACTAATTAGCTCTCAGTGCCAATTACAAGGTTAATACATATTTTTTAAAACTCTTAAATGCGCAGAACAGCCTTTTTCACTTTTCACAAAATTCATTAAATTTTGATTATTGACGCTTACGTAATTTCTAAAATTTTCCTACGTACACGCCTTTTACAAGGCAATCAACAAATCTATCGAAAATGGATAACGGCGCGGCGTGCGACGGAATAATCCAAGATGATGGTCCCGTTGTTCATACAATCAAAATAAGTATTTTACTATATAATTTAACGTCCTCTTAATTTAATCGAACTAAAATCTAAATTAAACAAACCAAACCTAATAACCTAACCTAACCGAACCTAATAACCTAACCTAACCTCATATATTGCCTATGAAATGTCAAAATATACAGTGCATTTTTCGGAACTTTAAAGTGTAATATCTTATTTAATACTTACTATTTAAACGTAAATTATCTTTCATTTTGTTATTAGCACATTCAATAATATTTATTTTTTATTTTTTTATTATTTTTTTTATTTATTTTTTATTTTTTTATTTTTTTATTTTTTTTATTAATTACACGGCTTAATAGCCTTTTACAACAGGTTTATACATAATTAAAATACAACAAACGATTAAATGTAAAAGAAAAATAAAGGGTATAAATGTAAAAAAGTATATATACATAGTTTAAACATAATGAGGTTAGACATATATGTAAAAAAAGTATGTATGCAAAAAAGTGTAAAGTAGTGATCTCAGAAATTTTTACTCACCGATAATATAGCAATATTAAATTTGAATAGCCAGGTATATATAAAAAATTTAAGACATTATATAAAAATTTAATATTTTGAAAATAATATATTGATATACTCATTTTCGTTGTATATGCAATGGGACCATTATCTTGGATTTAGCCCGTGCGACTTGTTCAATTTCTCAGAAATCCAATTCACCTGGAAATGGTTGAAGAGGCAAGAAGTTGTAGGATTCCACGAAATTAATATATAACAAACACGATCTCAACAATATGTGTGTAGATTACAAACTATATATACGTCTCAACGCGTAAGGTTTTTCTGTAAATAATTACGACAAACCAAAAGCTATTGGAATAACTTGAAAGATAGTTTCTCCGCAAACTAAAGCCTTGTTTCAACAGGGGTTGTGCTCAGAATTACAAAACGCTGCCACATAAACCGACTTGACAAACAATTTTGCATTTAAATTGATTCTTTATATTTATTTATTATTTTATGAACCACCATCAATCTCTAAAGCCTACACGCATAACACACAGTGAATCCATGAACAAAGATGTAAAAGCATAGACGACAGAAACGATTGGAACATTCTAGCGCACACTAAGATTAGTGCGAATTACAAAATAGTCATCCAGCTAATGTTTGTGTTCAGCAACATTGTTTTCAAGTAAATAAACAAAGATTTTTAGTTCGTGCATGAAAACCATTTGATAATGTGTGCTCCTTCCGTTTAAGCTGCCTAGAAATAATAAACAGTTTGTGTTCAGTGACTTTGCTTACACGTAAATAAACAGAGATTTTTGTTTCATGCATGAGAACCATTTGGTGATGTGTACTCCTTTTGTTTTGCAACGTGTACTGATGCGGCGCGGCAGATGGCTGCCTAGAAATAATAAAGAGTTTGTGTTCAACGACTTTGTTTACAAGTAAATAAACAGAGATTTTTGTTTCATGCATGAGAACCATTTGGTAATGTGTACTCCTTCCGTTTAGCAAGCGTTTAGCAGTATATTGGAGCGGCGCGGCAGATGGCTGCCTAGAAATAATAAACAGTTTGTGTTCAACGACTTTATTTACAAGTAAATAAATAAAGATTTTTGGTTCATGCATGAGACCCGTTTGGTAATGTGTACTCCTTCCGTTTAGGAACGTGTACTGGTGCGGCGCGGCAGACGGCTGCCTAGAAATAATAAACTTCATTACCCGCCCTCGTAAACTCGAACCGAAGACTGTATCAAATGTCACAACTCACTACCCTTAAACAGTCGCTACCCCGGGGGCCGCTGGCAATACACACGTTCAGAAGAAACTTTAATCGAGTTTGGGGATTCCGAATACGGCGTGCGGTTACAAACCCTACGTGATTTTCACACATGCAGCAATTTATTAAATGCGATCACATTATCGAGAAATTATATCCAAATACCCGAAAGTAAGAATAAGAATGGCGCAAGTACAAGGCCTAAATGGGGGGCATCGCGTAGAAATGAAATTCCAACGTACTTTCATAGGCAAATTTAAAAGGAAACTGAGGAATTACGTATTAGGTGGACTTGTGACCATTTAGAACCAAAGGTACTCATTTTCAAATAGAAATAATAACTAAGTCAGTTAGGGAAAACTTATAATTTGCGGTTTCAAATTCGAGGTATTTTTCGCTTATTTCATACTATTATATGATATTTAAGCCGAAACTAATAGTTTAATTAGTGTCCTTATGATACAGATGACTTTCCTCACTTATAGCACTTATTTTCGCTCAATACGCGAAAAGATGAATAATTGTATTAATAGGATATCTTATAACCGGTTATTTGAACAGTAGTGTTGATAAAAAATAAGAAAAAACCATAGATTTTTAATTTTTTGAACACTGACGTTATTTATTGCAAAGAACTCCATTATTTTAAATATAAAAATTCAAAAAAACACAATGTTTTTTATAAGAGTTCAATATTTTATTAGTCTCTTACAGGACGATCGTTTCGGCTGTTTAGGCCATTATCAACTGATAAACATAGCTATTATTCTTGAGTTTATATACAAATATTTTTGGAAAAACCTTAATAGAGACTAATAAAATATTGAACTCTTATAAAAAACATTGTGTTTTTTTGAATTTTTATATTTAACCATAGATTTTTACAGTTCTACACTCAAACTGCCAGTTTTCGCAAATCGCTTTCAATTTTGTAAATAAATAGCTGTGCCCGCGCGGCTTCGCACGCTTAGATTTTTAGTACACTGTTTGGATCGTCATAGAACTTTCGCAAACCTTTTAAAACATTATCCTTCCAGAACTTTCAAAAAATATTTCGAATGTACAGGAACGTTCTAGACACACTGACACATTCCGCTACTCAGTTTAGAACCTTATAGAACATTCGGGAATTTTCTAGAACCTTCTCCTTCCAGAACTTTCTAGAGCAGGTTTTCCGGAACCTTTTAGACTCATCATTTATAGTTGGCGCGTCTATTTTGAAACAATCTGAAGCATTTGCGGCCTTCCCATAACAAAACAATACGCTAGAAAGCACATTTTTGTCATCCACTCCCACCCACGCACAGCCACCCCCACCAAACTCGCATATTTTTGATGTGACACTTGGGGCTATCCACCACCATAACCACCGGTTGTTGTGTTGTTGTATTGTTGTGTTGTGGCTGGTTGTGGAGAAAACTTGGCGGGTAGGGAAACATGAGTTTCTTTTTACATATATAATATATATATATATATATTAAATAATGTTAAAATTACTTTGTTTTCACCACTTTAATCGATAAAATATCAACACATTTCGAGAAATTTTCAACACATTGTCATCTTCAGAATATACTTAGGGTTAAAGAACATAAAGAACTGAAATAGCAAATAATATATTAGAATATGACCATACATTTGATATTAATACAGTGCTAAAAATTTTGCATTCAGATTATAAGGTTTCACACATAAATAATTTATAAATTCTTGAATTGAGAAAAAATATTAATATGAAGTCAAATATAATAAATAACCAGGTAAAATTTGTAAACAAACCTCTGATAAATATTTTTCCACTTGACAATTATTCCCCTTCTGATCATTGCAATTCCCTGATTAATTATTTTAACTCCCCTACCCTTCAAACTTTATTTTTTTATCCTTTCACAATATAAATCTATATTAAACTTTAGCATACTAGTTATCCTGAACACTGTTTTCGAAACATGTTGATATTCTATCAATTAAAATGGCGATTTCAAAATAATTTTGATTTTATTTAATAAAACTAATACGTCACCATTGAGTGCAAACCTTTGATCAGGAGGACAACATTTCTTTGAATTACGTGACTTTGGTTAAATTATTACTGAAACTCGTCTGGTCAGTCCAATTAATCTTTGAGTTTAATCAATACCTCCCCTACCGACTAACAATTTTCGACAACGATATTGGCTTTTCCCTAAATAAAAAGCTACAAGCCAAACTTGTTCCAGGAAGGGTGGTTCGCGTGATCATTACGCCGTAGCCAACTTTGCTTCCAATACATACGAACCCCTCCGCTTTAAATAACCACCCTACACGTAACGAACTGCCTGTTTCCCAAGAATTTGGCTGCATCATTCATAGCTAGCAAGTGTGTACCTTGCTATTGGTAACGGGACGCGAGAGCGTTTGGAATAATCTAATCACTTAAAAACAAACAGGTTTAAAACCAAATTTATTAATTAATTAGGAAGACAAACAGAAAAATCAAATCAACGAAAAAATATTTGGCTGCTACCGGGATTTGAACCACGGATCTCCTCCTATCAGACGAATCAAGACATGAGACTGTCATATAAGGTCGATATATTCTATTGCTATAGCGAAATTGGTTAACGCGCCTGTCCCGGATAGGAGGAGATGCATGGTTCGAAACCCGGTAGCAGTCAAATATTTTTTAGTTGATTTGATTTTTCTGTATGTCTTTCTAAATTTTGATTTAAATTTCACAGAACATTATTCTGAAAGAAATGCAACTTCACAATAAGAATGTGTTCTTGAATACAACACAAATAGGTTTGATTAAATATAAAGGAAGGTATACAGAAAAAATCTATATCAAACAAATGTTATGGATGTATCATAGAGACGAAGCTATATTTTTATATGGGAAAGTAGGTATGGAAGTTTTCTTAGGTGTCCATAGGGCTTATGACCTATCGTACGGCTGGATTAAGTGATCACTTTATACAATGTAACGTTCACCATTTCCACCCATGGTAGATTACAAGATCTATCAATTTTTTGGAAGTTGTATGTACTCGTATGTTTAAGATAGACAACTTTTTTCGTATGCGAGATGTATTTTTATTACCGCCACCTACAGTCCAAAGCTTTTTCATTCCCATAATCCAAAACAGATGTCACTATTGATAATGAGGTATGTATATTTTGATTGGAGTTTTTAAATCAATATCATTTATGTGTTTATGAGATTTTTCCGAATTATTAATATTACACTAGAATACGCTTGAAAATAATGGTTTCAATTTCTAAATCCTTTACAAATTTTTATATTCAGGATATTTTGAGTACCTACGTCAAAATTTTTCAAAAACATAATATTGGATTTTATCCCCTGGGGTATCATCAATCAAGATATATTATAGATGTCTCATAGAGATGAAGCTATATAATTTTTATATGGAAAAGTAGGTATAAAAAGAGATCAATCGCGAGCCATTTGGGCTGTAGAAGAATTTAAGACTCGTATGTAGCCACGTATAAATGATACATCCATTGTTTCATTTTCAAATAGCAATCAACTTCATATTGCAATAAATCTAAAAATCTTTGTGTAATATATACAAGGTTACGCTAGGATAAACCTATATAAGATAGTAAATCTATAATAATATCTTTGATATAATTACATAAATGTCATATAATTTAATTTTTAAATTGTAACCTAATAATAAAATGGAATTTTCATTAAAAAAATGTGATATTTATTAATTTCTTGGCTTTTATTCATTTCAATTTTCTTGTGAGGTACATGTTACTGTAAATTATTCGTTTGTATACATGCATCAATAAATATAAAATTTAATAAAATAATAATCATTAATAATCGTTTTTAATACTGTCTTCAGTAATATTACTAATACTATACACAACACTTAAGGACTACGAACTACTCTACTCGTCAATCCTAAGTAGTACGTAGTCCTTTAGTATTAAGCTTAGCATTAATAATATGACTGAAGACGATGCGTCAATATTGAAAATGTTATAATTATTAACAAAATAAAATTAATGAAATAAAACAGTGTTGTTAGTATTTTTAAATATAAATTAAACTCAAAAAGAGAAAATATAGTTATATATTTTCTCTTTTTGATATTTAATTCACTATAGCATATTTTTTGCATAGGGCTCATTGTAAATATGTTTATTGTTTTTTTTTGTGTAATTATAAGAAAAAAACTTTTATTTACGAAGATATGAGGCGTTTTACAGGCTGGATTTTTTCTACAAAATGTCTAAATGTACAAAATACACTACTTATTTTTCCATGTGGGTTTTACTTCCATAAATTTGATAAAGCATGAATTAAAAAGCGTATTAAACTTTCAATCCTCCCCTTTTACCCCTTCCCCTCCCCTGATATATTTTCAATGCAGATCTGTACCGTTCAACCGATCGAACTCAAATTTTTCCTAAACAAATTCTTTAGGACCCGGCGGGTAACATAGGCTATTTCCCTTTCCCTCTCTAACCCATCCTCTACCCCAGATATATTTTCTGTTCTAACCTACACCGCTTGACCGATTGGACCCGAATTGCATACATATTCCCGACGGAAAAATTATGCCACATTTCTTCCCTGGACACCCTATCCATCCCAGCCTTGATTAAACGGAAACATTGTTTTAATTAGAGGCTTTGAAAAATAATGAAACCTTTAATTCCCCCCACAAATTTATTTTCAACTTAATCCTTAACCCGTGCAATGCCGGGCACGAACAGTTAGTAAAAATATAACATTCTCGTTGATATAATGTATTCTGAAGACAATACGCAATTTAACCTGTCGAATAAAAGATTCGATCAAATTTCAGCAGATGTTTCTCTCAGCACTTATCGCGCGAGCGGTTTATTGTATCTTTCCTTATATTTTGAATTCGGAATGTAACCACAGAGCGCATTATCCAAGACGCCACACTTCGCTCCTGAAATGTGCTGAGTCACCCTCTCCTGAGACCGGCTCCCGGGTGTTTTCTCATTCGCCCCATCGATTTGCGAAATTCCATTTTCTGTCCGACCGCGTTTACACGTATGCGTTTCTGCATCTCCAAACAGTCGTAGAAAAATATTCACAGTGGAAACTGAACGACCTCTAACCTTTCCCGGGTAAATTAATTTAAATAAATATTTACATGTTTTTATTTTTGGATATTCATAAAAGATACGAACTGAAGATTCGTGTACCATTTTTCCACGCTTATATTAGCTTCTCATGTTTATTTGGACGGAATCTTATAATCGATATTTCACTCGCTTCTCAATGTTCAATCAAGCTGAAATTTTGCACACGGACATATTCGCGATGACAATAAATGAATCAATTATCAGTCTATCATAATCAATATAAGTTGCTGTAATGATAGTTCAACTTTTTTGCAAAAAAATAGTCGGTTACATTGAAAAAAACGCGAACTTTCATATTGCATATCTCCATTATTGACCTCAGGTCATGGTTGCATTAACATTTTCGACTCGTTGTCAAGGCAGGAATCCACCCGTAAAATTTTTGCAACTAGCTGTGAGACACCCTGTATGTACAAACCCTACAAAAAATATGATTAACAAATGGGTTTTATAATTTTTTTAAATTTTATTTTAATCTTTAGTTATTCTGTATCGCATATAGAGGTCACCCCCGCTTGTCACTGGGAATACATTCCCAGACAATCTGAGGGAAATTAATAAGAAGGCTTTTAATGTTTTTAATTTATTTAAAAATAGTTTTTTTTGCTTAATTTTACGTCATTTTATATTTAATATATTTTCTGCATTTCATATAATATTTGCTGTGTACACTGTGACCATAGACCACCTAGATAAATAGATAAGAACCATCGAAAATTCCTTGTCTACAATAAATTTGACACCAAATATGGTACTAATACGTTTTCCTTGTTTAAAAAGTGACTACGAGCTTGTAAATTTTGAAACAAATATGAAAAGTTCAAACTAAGTGCTCTCAAAAATAAAACGTCTTACTAAACAAGTCGCGCTTTATTACAAGAAAACGTTTTTCCTAAAGATGCTAAGTTTGTTTCTTTTTATAAATCTTTAAAATACATCTAAACGTCTATCAAACACAATAATTTCGTTGTCTGTCCACCTGTCCGTCCGTCCGTCTATCTATCTATCTGTCTGTCCGTCCGTAACTTCGTGTTGCGTCATTAATTTCGTTCGAATTCACGGCTAAAAAAGACAAATTAATCGGCCGGAGATGGGGCCTGAACCCTGGGCCAGCAAACCGGACCTGCCGCACAATGCATGTTGCTACCGCCGCCACTCCATCGGCCGACAAAAAGATACAATATATACTAGAGCTTAGCAAAAACGCGAACCAATGTTTTGTCATTTTTGACAGGTTAAAGCTAGTATAGGTATAAAATACCATGTATTATACGCGAGAACGTATGACCACGATGCAATCTTTCTGCTCATATTGCTTCTGATTTAATATGCAATATATAGCCACGATTGAGGCACAAAATATATCAGTATAGTATAATATAAGGTATAGAGCTATATTTATAAAATATCGTGACCATAGATGGCTCGATACTACACGACTAGTACGGTTACTGACCAGTATAGTCTTGTAGTCGCCATTGATTGGGTACAGGCAAAGATTATATCCTTACTCTATCGAGTAGAAATATCTCAAAAACTTATTTACCATAAGCTTACGTGGCCCCCAAATCATCAAGCCACTCTAGAGTCTACTTCGCACCAAGGGGTTGTAAAGAGTTCTTAGTACGCACCTACGAGTATTTTCTGCAGATTTTTTATATAATGTGCTTTTGTGTAAGCCGTCAATAATGGCGTACGTTTACGTGTCGGTTCCCAAAGAATAAATATTTATAAATTAACAAAATTTTTTTTTTAAAGTTTCAGGCAGTTGCGGACAGACAGACAGCGAACTTGTTAATATTAGGATAATAACATAAGAATTTTGTCGTGGACATTTTTTATTTGGACCGAATTCCCTTGGATCTTTTGTCGTTGTACCAAATTTCGACGGGTCTTTTGTCGCTGGACCAAAAGTTCGTGGATCTTTTGTCGTTGAACCTTATCTCGTTAGACCTTTTGTGTTTTGGCCAAATTTCGACAAATGTCCGTGAACATTTTGTCGTTGTACAAATTTTTATGGACCTTTTATCGTTGAACCAAATGTACGTGAACCTTTTGTCCTTCTCAAAAAATAAAAAAAATAAAAAATATCGAAGAAAAGAAAATAAAATAAATATGGAAGTTACAGCAAGTTACGAACAGACAGATGGACAGATAGACAGACAACAAAATTATTATTAGCGGAATATCATTTGAGTGATATACGCAAAAAAATTGGGGGTTTTAAAGGTCATCCCCTATTGTATCCAATAGTATTGATACTATTTTTCAAACTGATTCTCCTAAATTCAATATGTTAACATATGATATTATAGAATATTTATTACTATTGTATTCTAATATACACATTATTATTTATTTCTCGGTAAAATAAAACCTTTTTCCAAGTTTCATATATTATTTTGTAAAATATTCGGGTTAAATTAAAATATTTACAATTATATTAAAAAAATAAATAAATGATTTTTTGATATTTCATGGGTTGGCGGCGGCGGCGGTGGAAGAGAAATAAAAAACATTTTAAATTAATTAATATTTGTATTTAATCACAGAAAATCAAAAAATTGTATTAATAAAGGTATTTTGAAGTCGATAAGTATATTTAACTGTAAATGGTTACGAATATTTTATACGAACCGTATGTTTTTCCGAGAGACAATTCTCGGCGTTTCGTTGAAGTCGTATTCAACGTCATCAAGAGAACGACCTGTACCCGCTGAGGTATAGGGCGGACTGATTAATGTTTCCGTTTCGGGGGCGTAAATTATATGCACTTTGTTGCGGAGGGTTCACTTCTTCTACGATAGAGGTCGCCAGTGTGCAATATGTACTAATTACGTCAGCTGAAATATACAAACATCCCAATTTCAATAGTACATAGTACCAAACTATTAAGTATTTGGCGCCCTGTTCTCAGGACCTTAATCTTAACCTTTGTGAAACGTCGCAGAAAAGTCCGCCGACGTAATTAGTACATATATATCTGATTGGTGAAGAACGCAAAAAATTATGCTTTAAACGAACGCTTACTTTAATCTAACTTAAAACAACCGGCCCTAACTCATTACACTGATTCTTCTACCTATTAGACCCAAATTTTGCATATACAGGGTTATTTGTAAAACATTAATAACCTCTAAGAGGATTCAAATTTTATTTTAATTAAAGAGAGGCGTAAAGAAACGTTGATTATATACGGTTATTTGGAAAACATTAATAACTTTGCAGAACTGTATTCCTGCCTTGATTATGAGTCGAAAATGTTCAAGCTATTATGACCTAATATCAATAGTTTAGGAGATATGCGACATAAAAGTTTGCATTTTTTTTCAATATTTCTGACTTATTTTTTGTAAAACGTTGGACTATCATTAC
>JADDOH010008269.1:16108-30950 GCA_016648135.1 Agrypnia vestita
GTTACTGTAATGATAGTCCAACGTTTTACAAAAAATAAGTCAGAAATATTGAAAAAAATGCAAACTTTGATGTCGCATATCTCCTAAACTATTGATATTAGGTCATAATAGCTTGAACATTTTCGACTCATAATCAAGGCAGGAATATAGCCCTGCGAGGTTATTAATGTTTTACAAATAACCCTGTATATTCCCGATGGAAAAAATAGGCCACATTTCTTCCCTAGACGTCCTGTCTCTCCCAGCATTGATTAAATGGAAACGTTGTTTTAATTGAAGCTTTGCAAAAAAATGGAACCCTTGTTTCCCCCCACAAATTTATTTTCAACATAATCCTTAACCCTTGCAATGCCGGGTACGAACACCTAGTATATGTTATTGTTAAAAAAATAGAAGAATCAGAAATATATTTTATTATAACCATGATAAAAACTATATTATTTATTTTTAAAAAATGAAAATAATCAACGTCACTCACGATACTTTACGTGGGGGGGGTTGATTCTGTTGTTGTGTGCCTAAGCGTACGGTAAACTTGTAAAGTGCGACAGTTTGATTTTATCTATCCGTAGGCAGTGTATATTGGGAATTCCAAATTTGGCATCTGACATGTGACGTGTGCGGGACTGACATTAAACATTGGATACAAAGCCCGGAATACCTGAAATGTTTCAGTCAACTTCTGACGCCTGGGAATGCAGCTCACATAATCAGGCCGGTTGACGCGTGTACAATCAAATTGTATATAGATGGCGTTGCTTCACTACAAAAATGCGACCATTGGGTTGTTGAAATTCTCTAGAGAACGATTACAAATGTTTGATAAAGTACATTTTTAATTGTCATTGGCCGCATACGCCGTTAAGATCTACTGTAGTTCTACTGTCTATAAATCATAGACAGTAGACACATAATTAATATTGAATATAGTAACTTTTTGTATTTTGTTAATGACTAGATTTTTTTTGTATTGCATGACAAGTCTACGCTGTAATGACGACTTAAACTTGAAGCTCAGACAGAGGTTGATCAAATGCTATACATAGCATTTCTTCTTTACGGTGTTGAAGCATGGATGCTGAAGGTGAATACTCTAAATCGCCTAGAGGCGTTCGAAATGTGGATACATCGTAACATTTTAAGGACATCTTGGACTGACATGACTAGTAATATTGAAGTTTTTCATAGAGCAAATACAAACAGACAGTTACTCAACACAGTAAAGCTCCGTAAAATGTCATACATTGGTCATATAATGAGAGGCGAAAAGTACTCCATCCTTCAGATCGTTATTAAGGAGAAAATTGAGGGTCGCAGAGGGGTTAGAAGGAGGCCACATTCCTAGCTTCAAAACATCCGAGAGTGGACCGGGATAAGAAACGTGGAAGAGCTGTTCCGCACTGCCCTGGACAGGGAAACTTTCTCCCAGATGATCGCCGACGTCGGGGTGACCCGACAGGACACATGAAGAGAGAGAGAGAGATTGCATATTTTTTCTTGCAGTTTGCGCTTTGTCCTTAGGTAAAGTGATTTATATGTCAAAATGTAAGGTCAAATTTTTAAACTTTAATGTCTAAAATATTTTTAATACTTTGATTTTGAAATCAGGACACTTAACAATACCGAGGATATTTTTTTCTTCAAAAAGATCGGTTATACCGCTCACACTTTCAATTATGCCAATATTTTTACTGTGACCTCGCCGTAAAGGAATTATTTTAAAAGCATTAAGGATTCGTGAATGTAAAATATTTATCATAAAGAAAAA
The DNA here is from genome assembly GCA_016648135.1 of Agrypnia vestita. Classification (NCBI taxonomy): domain Eukaryota; kingdom Metazoa; phylum Arthropoda; class Insecta; order Trichoptera; family Phryganeidae; genus Agrypnia; species Agrypnia vestita. Next base: position 17,877 of record JADDOH010008269.1, read on the forward strand.
ATAACATGTGTAAAATAAACGGGAACATAACCATTATTTTCACACGTCCAATATTGCGAATGCCGAGATGAATCCTGGTCGCTGCAGCGTCCCACGGGAGCGGTCCATAAATCGGAAGCTGGATCGCAGAAAAACACATCTCATCCCTCTAACGTGCGCTGAAATGTTGAACTGAAATTCCTTATAAGCGGGAAAGCCCGCTTTAAAACAAAGCCAATATCCGACAAACAGACATACGTCACGAAGGAAATGCAAAAGTAAACCTCACATTTTAAAATTCAAATATATGTGGTGATTTGCATACACCAGTGGGGTGAGGTATGCCATAGACGTGCCTGTTTTTACATGCTTTTATTTAACTCTCAGTGTTTGTTTGTTGTGGTGAAATCTTGTAATTGATTTTTCACCAACTTCCCGACTAGCTACAGCTCTGAAACTTTTAACATTTACGTAAAGTGGATAACTTTACTTAGTCACTATTTGGATTGAAATTAATAATTTTCCATTAAGGGTTAAGTTGAAAATAACTTTGTGGGGGAAACAAAGTTTCCATTGCTTTGCAAAGCCTCTTATTAAAACAATGTTTCCATTTAATAAAGGCTGGGACGGATAGAACGTCTAGGGAAGAAATCTGGCCATTTTTGTCCAATTTGGATCCAATTGATCACGCGTTGTAGATTTGTACAGAAAATATATCTGGGGGAGGAGATGGATTAGAGGGGGAAGGGAAATGTCGCCTGTATTACCCGACTGGTCCTAAAAAATAAGTATACATATATAATTTATTGTAACGACACTCCAAAGTTTTTCAAAAAATAAGTCAGAAATATTGAAAAAAAAATGCAAACTTTGATGTCGCATATCTCCATAACTATTGATATTAGGTCACGATAGCTTGAACATTTTCGACTCATAATCAATGCAGGAGTATAGTCCTGCGAGGTTATTAATGTTTTCCAAATAACCCTGTTTATACATAAACTCATGATTAATATTAAGATTTTCGCGGGTAAAAGATGAAGGATTATTTTCTAGAGTACCTACTCCGCGTATTGTACTCTTTAGAAAGACTGTTATTATACGCCCGAAGTTTCAGACAGACATCACTATCCATTGTCAAAGGGATTTTTGTCTCGTATTTAGAGTTCTGTTTCGAATTGGTGGCGAGCACGCCCGTTCACTCTAGAATTCGAGATCCAAGTTGAGAAACGTTGGGTGTATAGTAACAATCTTTCTCAAGACTACAATACGCGGGTTATTCTAGAAAAAAATCCTTCATATACTAATTAATGTATTATTACGAGGCTTAAAAGAATCATGCAATCATCTTAAGTGACAGTTGTTTGAAATTATCACACTACGGCTTTCGGGAATCATCGAGAAACATCTATAAAAGCCTGAAAGCCACGAGAAAGTTCTCGTAAACACTAGGAACGCCTAGAAGGCTCGATAAGACAATGAGGGCAGACCCACCGCTTACCCAGGACTGTTTTATAAGCAAAAGCTCCTACATCGGTCCTACTCATTCGCCGCCAGGTTGGCATTTTTTAATGCTAAAGGCAACCGTGCAACCCAGCACTGCAAAGCAGAATTGGGCCGCACTGCTGCCATACAAAATTTTGCCATCATTGTCCCGTCAGTTCACTTCATTATTATTTAAAAAATATACATAAACCACCAAAATATTTCAATACAGAAAGTAATATTTCAATACATTAACACAATCTATAAGCATATACAATACACTAAGTGTATAGTAACAGTATAAAGGCTCGATATGAGCAGATATGAATAGGACCCTGCGCGGGAGTAAGACAGTAGTTGTTTTTGGGCGCGCTTGACAGCGAAATCAAAGCGAAGGCAGCCACGAGCTACGGGCCAGGATGGCCAAGCGAGCGGCAATTCAGCAGCGAATATTCTGGAAAGTTCTTACGTGGCGAAATAAACCGGAGCGAATAATATGTGCAGAAGTTGGATGTAATGCTATAGTGAATAAAGTGTTTAAGCGATTATAAAGCGTCTTTTTACGAGTGATAAAATAACATAACAATTTAATTTAAAATAATAGCGTTAATTTAAATACTGTTGAGTGACTTTGTACATCAAATTATTAATTAATCAGTAATTAATAAATCCGTTATTTAATTCCAGCGTTTTATCAATTCCCCCCGCAGCCACGACACGTGACAGTATACGTCATCGAGATTTGAAACATTGTGTGTAACATATCGACGTACGCCGCCGCCGCCCGCGAGAGCCTGCCGCTGACAGCTGCGCGATTAGTGCGCCGCAACACACGTCTGCTACTTTGACATTTGTTCGCTGTGACGTCACGTGGCGTTCACTGCGCTCCGGTTTTAATAATGAAAATGCATTTCAAATTTTACTGACGAGGTGTCAGAAAAGATCTCGTAAAAAGGAAATATTTCAACTGGGGATAATTGAAAAATCGTTTTTTGCAAGAAACAGTTACATCTGTTTCCGAATTATTTCATAACCGCGCTTGTACAAACTTCACCTGCTTGTCTCTCTGTCTGGACGGAATCTTGTAATCGATATTTCACCCGCTTCCCATTGTACAGTCGAGCTGAAATTTCGCACACGGACATATTCTCGATGACAATACATAAATTAATAATCGGATTTACAAATCCAAAATAATTCAACAAAGGTTTATATGGGAAATTAGTTAATAAGTTCCCCAAAAGATGGCGCTAGTTTCCTATCGAAATGATTTTGTACGCTGGGTAAAATATATTTCTCTCTCTCTCTCCCCCCCCTCTCTCTCTCTCTCTCCCCCTCTCTCTCTCCCCCTCCCTCTCTCTCTCTCCCCCTCTCTCTCTCGGCCCCCCCCTCTCTCTCTCTCCCCCTCTCTCTCTCTTCCCCTCTCTCTCCCCCACTCCGATGGCACTACACGACACTATCATGCCATTTCTCCGTAGGGATAGGAAGACAGAATAAAACGCCACATTTTTCTATCTTGGCATACCATTTTTGCTTTGGCTACATTAATACATCGTCCCATGCACTAAGCTTGTAGAAGGGCCATCCTCAAATATTTTTAATATCTGATCGTGCCAGGTCTTTTGCGGATGCCCTCTATTCCTGCTGCATTCAACATTCGCCTCATATGTTTTCTTTACCATATTTTCCGCACTCATACGTTCCACATGACAAAACCAACTCACGGATCCTTCCTTCATTCTTGCCACCAAGATACAGCCAGCATTACATTCATTTCTAATATACTTATTCCGCACTCTATCATTTTCACACAAGTACCTTAGTGATCGCATTTCCACCGCACTCAGTCTACTTTCATTCCTTTTTTGCCAATTCCAGGCTTCACTCCCATACATCAGAGTTGACAATAGAATGCCATTATGAACTATATATAGACATGAATGTCTTACGGCTCCTCATATGCGCCTAATGACCACGCCCACATATATTTTTTTTTTAACAAATAGACCGTCAAAGTAAGAAGAACGTAAAGAAAATTTTGAAAATTACATAATTACAATTAACATTTTGAATATGAGATAAATGCGCAATACACTTTTCGGATAAATTGATAATAAGTAATGAATAAAAAATATATAATAATAAATAAGTTTTTATACTTGCTACACTTTTTATGATAAATAAATAATGCCTTAATGATAAAATGCATTTTAAATAATATTCAGAAAAAATAAATAAACATCGGAAATCAATAATCACAATTTTGGAATAAGTGCTTGATAAGCAAGTTTTTACATAATACAAAATACTTTTGTAAATAAATAATACATCGATAGTAAAAAATGTCTTAGTGATAAATAAATTGTAAATAATATTCAGTGTAGTGTAAAGACTATCACTAATTATTAATTACAATTTAGGAATGATTTCTAGATTAACAAGTTTACGGCAAGTGCACGGGTTCCAAGGTCAACACCGTGTGTCTATGACGAGTATGTATTACACGCTCAAGCGACCGTCAATCAAGTTTATCAAAATTTCGCTTTTGAACTGGGCCTGCGACAAAAAATATATATCCAACACACTCTAATCTCCTACCCACTCCATCACAGTTCATTAGTTTTAAGTTTAGTTTTAGCAACATCCATGAAAATGATGCGTTAGCCGATAATCGTTATTAACAAATAGTGAAAGTAAATAAAGTTATCATTTTTACACCCTTTTTATTAACTCGTAGCGTCTGCTTGTCTACCGAAAAAAATTTGGATCGATTTTTAACCCTTTTCCCGTGATCCAATCGAGCTGAAACTTTGCAGGCAAACTTTTGGCGACGATAAAAATGATCTAACAATTTTTGTTTAAAAAAAAATTAATTATAGTATAATCTTGCATTTTTCGAATTTTAACGGTTTTCTCAAATTGGAAACCATTGGCGGCGGGCTCCTTTCTCATTTGGAATGAGAAAGGAGCCCGCCGTGTGGAGAAGGCGCGAAACCTGTTGATTCGAGCCATGGGTCTGATCAGACAGTTTCGCCGACGCCGTGCCTCCCTATACCAATTATTATGTTTTCAATATTCTATAAGTTTTAAGGATAATAATTTACATGGAATAGATTTTCCACATGAACTTAAAGCAAGAGGAACATTTTGATAGAATATCAAATTGGAAACAATACAAATTAGAAAGGGACTATAATAAAAACCTGGTTTTTATGGGTTAGTTTTATTAATATTTTTTTTCCAAATAACCAGCTACGGCCGTGCAAATATTATTTACGTACGATCTAATCTAAAATTGTAAAAATGAATTAAAAAGACCGACGTTTAATTTTACATTAAATTATAAACGTATAAACAACAAAAATTATACAAAGCAAACCGCCCTCTGCCAATATCCACAAAGTTCCGCGGCGGACCGATATTGAGTTTACTTATCCGGCATTACTTTACCTGAGCGGGGGGACCACCCTTAGCAGAACAGCCCTTAAATTTAATGGGCGCCAAACAAAGGCCGTAGCGCCGCTAAAATAACTCCACGGGAACAAACAATACGCGGAGGGGACAGGTGACGAGGATTTGGGAACTTTGAGGGCGGAAAATCATATGCAGCTGTTGCGAAAGGGTTGAAGGGAGCGCTCGCCTGCTCGCGAGTGCTACAACTTACCAACTAACTAACTGACTAACTTATCAACGCCCCGCGCAGGAGTGGACCGAGAGGATGGAGCGCCGCATTCTTTCAGGATCGTTGAGAATCGCAACTCAATTGGTTTCGGAATATTTTGAGTACAAGAACACTATACTGGAAGATAAACAGGGTGTAACAGAGCTAGTCCGCAATACACTACAAGTGGATTCCTACCTTGATTACGACTTGAACATGTTCAAGCAATTTTGTTATTCGAACATGTTTTGCATTTTTGCATGTCAATGGTAAAGAAATATTTATAAAGAAATTAATTAATCAATTAGAAAAGACATACATAAAAATTTAATTAAGAAAAAATATTTTAGCTGCTACTGGGATTCGAACCAATGGACCTCCACTCTATCCGGAAATGGCGAGTAATCCAATTTCGCCACGGCAGCATGGTCACTTTTTTGCTGCGGTTTTGATGATTGTTGCGCATTACCCGTTTCACAGATAAATATCGCGTCGCGATGCTTCGAGAATATGTGAGAATAACCCAGTTGTTTCCAGATTCGATTTCCATAAATCAGCACAGATGTCGCCGTTGATAATGAGTTATCACTCAGATCTGCACTAGAAAACTTCTCGCTTTTCGGTAGGTACTTGCGCCGAATATCTGTACTTGCATAAAAACGCGCTGGTCACACATTTTCATTGTCGTTTTAATCGCTGGTAATGTAGCACACGTCAAACGTCGAACAAATTTTATATATACACTTTTTTTGTCAGACCTCAGGTTGAATATAACTCGATAGCTTAGTCGCCTCACTATGTTAATTATTCAACGGCAGTTGAACGAATCAAAAAAAAATCTTAAGATTTATTAATTACAAATTAAATATATGCTTGGAAGATATCAATTATGAATATCTCCTTAGTTATTTACAACTATTAAACTTTTCTGCAAGACGTATTGTGGACCTAATATTTCTTTATAGGATCATAAATAGCATGATTGATTGCCTCCAGATTGTTAGTCTGATCGACTTACATGCCCTATCGAGGTCATCAAGACAGTGCATTATTCTATTATAGTGGAAATGTCAGAACTAATGCATTAGCAAACTCTGTAATTCCCAGATTACACTCATTAGGGAATGCACATGCAGAGGCAGCCGACATTTTTGCTGATAATATAACTGAGTATAGGACAAAGCTGATAAAATTCCTTACAATTCAACGAAATGGAAATGGATAATAAATTTTTCTGTATTATTATTTTACCTTTTAGCTATTGTTATTTGTACCTTTTAACTATTATTATTTGTACCTTTTAACTATTATTATTTGTACCTTTTAACTGTATTACGTTATTTTTTAAATTTATATTCTGTATATTTGTAAAAGCCCATAAGGGCGTTAAATAAATAAATATCGCATCGCGGTGGTTTCAGAATTGTGAGAATAAAAATCAAGCGAACATGATTAAATTTTCACTTTTTCTTCAAAAAACATGACATTTCAAAGATTTTTTTTTTATTTTCCAAGTCCAAGCGCTCCCCGTTCCGTACGCTGGTCGCGGGCGGGCCACGGTTGTTACATAAAAGTAGCGAATATCGTAAAACCTTATCGAGCTGAAATCGTTCAAACTCCTTCCTGGAACGGGGACCCGATCGCGTCTCCCGGCTGATATTGCGTCATTATCCTGGAGGCACACGCGCTCGGGAACCCGTCGGGTCCAACTTTTAATATGGCCCGAACGCGACGACATTTACACGTGTGCTTGCAGCGCGTCCTGTCAAAAGGTATTGCGCTTCTTACACGTACTTACTTAACTTCAAATTTAAAAATGTGCATTATACAATTCCACAATTCTTAATAGGGTGTTAGTGGCTAAGAGTGAAGCTGATCTGCAGTGCCTGGTTTCCAGGATGTCCGATGTATGCACGCAGAGTGAACTTATGATGAACGTCAGCAAATCGACAGTGATGGTATTCGAGAGAGACGAAAGAGTGACTAAGTGTGATGTAATTGTAAACAATGAATGCTTAGAACAAGTGTTTTTGTATTTGGGAAGTATGTTTAGTAGAGACGGCAAGGCTGAGAATGATATCGAAAGGAGAGTGACTGCGGAAAACAAAGTTAATGGTGCTCTAAATGCAATTATGGCCAATAATAATCTGTCAAAGGAAGCGAGACTAGCGGTACATAATGGCGTTCTAGTGCCAACCCTGATGTATGGAAGTGAAGCCTGGAATTGGAAAAAGAGGGATGAAAGTAGACTGAATGCGGTAGAAATGCGGTCACTAAGACGCTTGTGTGGAAAATCTTTGATCGATAGAGTGAGAAATGAACAAATTTGAAGTAAATGTAATGCTGGCTGTAGTGTGTTAGATAGAATAAAGGAGTGCTGAAATGGTTTGGTCATGTGGAACGTATGAACGAAGAAAGGATGGTTAAGAAAATATATGAGGCGAATGTGGAAGGCAACAGGAATAGAGGGCGTCCGCGAAAGGCTTGGCATAACCAGATACAACAAGTGTTTGAGAATGGCCCCGTTAAAAGCCGCAACAACCGTAGAACTTGTATGAGAAGATGTATGAATGTGGCCGAAGCAAAAGTGGTGTGCCAGGATAGAAGAGTGTGGCGTTCAATCCTCTCTGTTTACTCCTACGGGGAAACGGCGTGATGGTTACTTAGTTAGTTTTAATGGGTAGCCGAAGCAAAGGTGGTGTGCCAAGACAGAAGAATGTGGCGTTTTTTCCTCTCTGCCTACCCCCTGCGAGAAACAGCGTGATGGTTGGTTTATCAGTTGGTTAGCCCGCCTAAATTATAAACCGAAAATTTTTAAGCAGCAATATCTTAACACATTTATTAATATATTATAACGTTCTCATATTTATACAAAAAATGCCAAAATATTTTTTGAACAAAATTATTTGAAAATAATGATGTACATATATATAACACCAGAAATGGGAATAGAATAAGATTACCATATTAAAAAAAGTATATACACAGAATTGTCTAATGTACAGAGGTGTAAAAATATACATTTAAAAATATAGATGCCAGAAAACATGAAGATTATAAATAAGATGAGTAAATTTAAAAACAAATGCTATAATTATTATTGTAAAAATAATATAGAATTGTAGAGCATAAGATGTATTATAAATTATAGATTGTAACATAGATTAGATTAGATGTAAATGTAAGTATATAGGTTACTATGGATAGTATATTAGTAATTGAAAGAATATAAAGTATTAAATACTAGTTAATTCACAAACTGTAATATTAACTAATTTAAGAAACAAATAAAATAAAAATACAAAAAAATCCTATGCAGAAGGGGTATTAATATCATTCACTTAAACCTGTGCGATACCATAAACAAGTGATAGACAAAAGTAAAGCAAAATAGAAAAGTACCTACCTACGTATTCGTAAAATATTCAAATAAAACTAATGCGAATTACAAAATTGGTGAATTAAAGTATTCTGCTCCGGTGTGCCGCGGTGCTCCGATTAAATTCGTTTCCAGTGTTTTAAGTTAATTAATAAACTTAAAATAATGTAGAACACGTTTTATTTCAACTTTGTAATGCACACACAATATGAGTTATTAATTACGACTATAATTTCGAGAGAAGCAGTTTATACTTGCGCGGGGTAGCGCAGTCTAGCATGTTCATCATCATTCTTGGCACTACAACCCTCGGTGGGTCTTGGTCTCCTTAATAATTTTCCTCCACTCATCTCGGTCTAGTGCCAGCTCTCTCCAGTTTCGAAGCTCTAAGGCAGAGATATCTTGAGGACGTTGTGACTCCATCTTAATTTTGGCCTTCCTAAGCTCCTTCGCCCTATCGGCCTTGAGTTCAGCAGGGACTTTGGTGCTTGATGCTCTCTCCACATGACCCAGCCACCGAAGTCTTCCCAGTTTTATAAATTTTGTGACGTTTGGCTCCCTAAACAGAGTGTAGAGCTCATTGTTGTAACGTCTGCGCCAAAGTCCATTTTCTAGAACCGGTCCGAAGATACGCCTCAAAATTTTCCTTTCAAAAACGTACAGTGCTCGCTCATTCCTCTAGTATCCACGTCTCAGCTGCGTACGTGAGCACTGGCCTAATAAGCATTTTATACACTAATATCTTGGTGTTTCTGGACAGCAGTCTGGATTTTATCTGCTTTTGTAGGCGGAAAAAACAGCGATTCGCGCTCACTATGCGCTTCTGGATCTCCACTGTAGTATTATTGTTGCTTGTTATCAGGGATCCTAGGTATGTAAATCTTGGTACCGTTTCAAAATGTTGACTTCCACAGAGAGAGTTGGAATTTGTTGGGTGCATCCTACGGTCATGTATTTGGTTTTCTGCTGGTTTACTTTAGTTTAGTAGTCTAGCATGTTAGTTGAAAAAAAATGTCAACCTGGAGACGATCGAGCAGGACTGATAAGGAAGCTTTCGCTCTTGGAACGGTCCTGGGTTAGCAGTGGGCACCGTTCAAATACCCAAGTAGCGACATCGCGATATTTCCTAGTTTATGACGAGTGTAACATAATCTGTTGTTCATCTCACACAGAGGCCGCAACTCCTGAAACTTGCGACAAGACGTGAGGCTGGAGCCGATAAGAGATAACCCTCACCACCCCCAGCAGTCGTTACGTGAGATTATTCCCGAAACTTTAAACACTTTCCAACAAGCAGTGGCGGCATTTGAAAAGGACGTCGGGCATGCGATTCCGATTAAAATATATCGGGTGCATGGCGTGTATACGCAGAATTGGAGTGAAACATTTGTCTCAGAATATAAAAATATTAATATTATTTCATTAAACCACATATAACTTATCATTTTCGATACATAACTTTTTAATATTTTGATCTATGCTTCGATTTTTAAATTTTATTTTTGTTATCCTGACGAAAAATCGAAACATGTTGAATTTTTTCAATGATCTATACTTCGATTTTTAAATTTTATTTTTGTTATCCCGACGAAAAATCGAAACATGTTGAATTTTTTCAATGATCTATACTTCGATTTTTAAATTTTATTTTTGTTATCCTGACGAAAAATCGAAACATGTTGAATTTTTTCAATGATCTATACTTCGATTTTTAAATTTTATTCTTGTTATCCTGACGAAAAATCGAAACATGTTGAATTTTTTCAATGATCTATACTTCGATTTTTAAATTTTATTTTTGTTATCCTGACGAAAAATCGAAACATGTTGAATTTTTTCAATGATCTATACTTCGATTTTTAAATTTTATTTTTGTTATCCTGACGAAAAATCGAAACATGTTGAATTTTTTCAATGATCTATACTTCGATTTTTAAATTTTATTCTTGTTATCCTGACGAAAAATCGAAACATGTTGAATTTTTTCAATGATCTATACTTCGATTTTTAAATTTTATTTTTGTTATCCTGACGAAAAATCGAAACATGTTGAATTTTTTCCATAAAGTGATGTTTACAAAGTTAATTTATATAAATTATAATTATGTCACCACAAAATAAATTTGCTATATTTGAAGAACATATTCATTTCTTCAGACGAACTCAATTCTTCACAATGCGTTCACAATTGAAATAATAGGCATGATTTTAAATTACGTAGGTATTTTTTATTTATTTAATAGATAATACATATGATTTCTTTTATAACAATAATAACTATAGGTCGACCACAATAAATAGACCATTCCCTAGCTTTGTCCGGTAAGAAGAAAGGGGGGGAAAGTTGCCTGGCAAGCACGTATTACAAGCCTCAATATGATATTCCAAATAAATATATATTTTATTTTGTGTTCATTTTTTTCATCGTAACAACACACATATTTTTGAATGCGGTCTAGCTATAGAAAATATTTACAATCAAATTATTATTATATGTTATACCTCACCAATAAGAATTAAGATTCTTGTGTGTGGTGAGAAATAATCACTTACAATTATATTGGTAATTTAATCTAATTTAACAAACAATGATATCGAACACTTTGAAAAAGCAGCCAAAAAGGGACTAAATTCAATCACAACAGCCAACTCTACAATTGATGAGAATCAATTTGCGTTCACCTGGGGGATACGCACACAAGGCGCAACCGCAAAATACCCACCATTTTACAAAGTAATTCGGACAAATCAAGCAATTAATTAGATATCTTCATCAAATCGAAGAAAGCATTCGACAGTATCTCCCACGAACAACTCGCATTAGAACCAAAAGAAAATGGATTGACCACATAGCCCCTAACAGATAAAAAGCCACTCAACGAACAGACCTCAAATAGTGAAATCAAATGAATCTCTAAGTAATCCACCAATAAGTGAATTTGGAGTCACCCAAGGTACGGTCCCCAGACCTCTACTATTTCTCACTCACGTAAACGACATATTTCAACAAAAAATTAACGGTGATTATATAAAATAACTAAAATGGAAACAGGCAGGTTTAAGAAAGGGTAATTTATTGAAATTTTATTTGATTATTTATAACATTTTAGTACTTTTTAAATACTTTTCCCAATTTATAATATTTCAGGATTATTCAACTAAAAACTCCTAGTATGGCCGGGTAAAATTTTGAATCCGGTATTAAAAACGAAAGAATAATTAGATTCTATTAGTTGGTTGGCGAATTCCAAATAATTATTATTGTTTTTACTTCTTAAATGCGCATTGACCCTAATTTCGAAATTTCTTGATATTTTTCCTAAGTAAGACTAAAAAAGTCTTTTAATCCGTAGTCAGACGCGTATTCCTTTAAGCCTCCCCAGCAGTGCATTCGGAAGAAAAGTAAATATTAGGTCCTTACATATGAAATTGGCGTTTTGCCGTACTGGCAAATTTGATCTCAAATACTTCTCTTTGGTTAGGAATTCCAAATCCAAATTTATACAGCTATTTACTCATGTATTTGTGTTTTGAAAATTATAATTCATTTGTTTTTTCCTCAATTGTTTTTTTCTTTGCATCACTCAGTTTATAAAATGAAAAACTTGAAATATCGCGTTATTTACGAGTACGAGTTCCACCGTGGCACCAGTGCTGCAGAAACGGCTCGAAGGATTAATGATGTGTATGGCGACGGTGCCGCAAAAGAAAACACAGTGCGTTTTTGGTTCCAACGTTTTCGTTCTGGAAATTTCGACCTGCAGAACAAGCCCCGTGGACGGCCGGAGACCAAAGTTGATAATGAAGAATTGAAGGCTATTGTGGAAGCGGATCCATCGCAAACCACATCCGAGTTAGCTGCAGGCTGCGGTGTTAGTGATAAAACTGTTTTAATCCACTTGAAGCAAATTGGTAAGGTGAAAAAGCTTGAAAGGTGGGTACCTCACGAATTGAGTGAAGCAAATCAACAAACGCGCGTTGACTGCTGCGTTGCATACTCAACCGGCACAATAATGAAGGGATTTTAAATCGAATCATTACCTGTGATGAAAAGTGGATCCTGTACGATAATCGGAAGTGCTCATCGCAATGGCTGAACCCTGCCGAACCAGCCAAACCATGCCCCAAGCGAAAATTGACTCCAAGAAAGTTACTTGTGAGCGTTTGGTGGACTAGTGCTGGTGTCGTTCACTACAGCTTTCTTAAATCTGGCCAGACGATTACGGCAGATGTCTATTGTCAGCAACTGCAAACCATGATGAAAAGCTAGCTGCTAAACAACCGAGGCTGGTTAATCGCTCTAGGCCACTGCTGCTTCATGATAACGCTAGACCACACACTGCACAACAGACGGCTACCAAATTAGAGGAGCTTCAATTGGAATGTCTAAGACATCCACCGTACTCTCCGGACCTTGCCCCAACAGATTACCATTTTTTCGAAATTTGTATAACTTCTTGCAAAGGAAAAAATTCAACTCCGATGGGGCAGTCCAAACCGCCTTCAAGATTTTATTGATTCCCGTCCGAATGGTTTTTTTAGTAAAGGGATCGATGAACTACCTATGAGA
>JADDOH010008271.1:0-31468 GCA_016648135.1 Agrypnia vestita
GAAACAAATATGGCGCGTTGGGGAGATGATAAAACATTACTTTTCGTGACTTATTATAGGAATCACGAATGTCTGTGGAATACTCGGTCACCGTTGTGTAAAAATAATATAGTGAGAAATAATGTTTACGAAACTTTATTAATAGGCATGAATGATTCAAATCTTACAATAAAAATTATGTAAACTAAAATCAAAAATGTGCGGTGAAAACTCGGGAACTTTTTTGATTTATTGGTTCACTTGAATTTTCTATTTCAGTTTGCAAAGTTTCCATTTTGAACAAGAGCGTCTCTATTCTATGACAAGAGCATGCCACTAATAAGCATGTGTGTTTGATTGTTAGCTTTGGACATGCTTATTTATGAGCATGCCACTAATAAGCATGCCAGTAATGAGCAAGTGTGTACAGTTGTTAGGGCATGCTTATTAGTGGCATGGTCATTAGCATGCCACTAAAGAAGCATGTGTATCCGTACCTTTAGGGAAGAAACGAGCCAAACAACACAGGCCAAACATTTTTTACGCGGGAAGGCTGGTTACATCAACTTGATTATAGTTGATACAACCGGCCCGGAGGCAGATAAATTATTTATAAATATTTGACACGTGATGTAAAGTCTGTTCGCGACCGTGGTGACTGTCTCTGTTAGCCTCTGTCCCTCAGCATCTTTCGAGACGCACGCTCTGTGACTACAACAAGTGCCATCTGCCGCCCGCCGTCTCGCCTCCAATCACGCGGGCAACTTGCCGCCTTGCCGCCTTGCCGCCCTCCCTCTACAGCCACTGGTACAACCTGCCGCCCTGGCGACTCGCCTTCGTTTGCGCGGGCAATCTGCCGTTCTGCCGCCCTCCCCCCACAGCCACGGGTGTAACTCGCCGCCGTCCCGACTCCAGGCATGGTCCATGACGTGAGGCGGGCCGCCCAAGTGGTACGTCTCATCTCCCGAGCAGAATGACTGCAGGTGGTGGTCCTGCCCTTTTCCAAAAGTAAGATAACGTGATCCATTTATTGTTTTTTTTATCCATGTGTTAAGGTGTGCCCTTTCCAAATGGTCCCGACCACAGAAGAAATTATAGAAAAACATTTAATTTTTATAAAACACAACATATTGCCAATTTTCTACCTGTCTGTTATCCTTTAGAATTGTAAAATCACCGCAAGTTTTTTTTTTATAACTTTATTTTTCATCCAAATTTGTGTTTCATTTGTGATCAACTGGTTGATGTAAAATAATAACACCGAATCCACCCTATACCGGAGGTATCAGAGTCCGCTTACCAACCTAGCCGAGGTAAATATTGTAGGTGAGTACTTCTCCAATAGGTATTTTATTATGTTTAAATTATTATGAAGAAAACACCTATTACAATATTTACACTGAGATAGTACTTTTTCATAAAAAATACAATAAATAAATACATTAAATAAATAAAATAAATGAATACAGTTTTTATTAAAACGATAAGAAGGTATAAAACAGAAACGCCAAATTTGTTGGTAAAACTGAGAGATGAGCTCGCAAGGACAGCCTGGCAATCGCGAGTTTAAAAAAACAGCGAAAAAGTATCGAGATGCACAGATTACTTTAAAATACACACATGTGAATTATTTAAAGTGCAGAAATATTATAAACATTACTTTTTAGGTGACCCGAATATTAAATTATTAATAATGAGTAAATCATACAGATTTATTGTGACCTCATCGGTAATCGAACCCGGAACCCTCTGTATTAGAAACTATGTCATGCTTTCTGGTCTACGAGAGATTCAAATAATAGATAATGTGTACTCTACATATTAAATATTATCTATACCTATGTATTTTAAAACAATCAGTAGGTAGGTACATCTCGCTAATTCGTACGGTTTCATGTTTTTTATGTGGTTTTTTATAATGGCTGGGTACGCACTACACGTTTTTTGAAGTACTTAATTATAATATAGAATATTCATTGTTATATTCTGTCAGATAAATATTTTATTTTACTTTTTACCAAAATATGTGTTTTCTGACAACTCATGCTTCAATGTACTGACTGCACATACTGTACGTAAGCTGACTGTACTGTCTGCTATCCGGATAGTAAAATCCAATAATGCTACTTTTTTCCGATCCTCAGAACCGGAATACATAGGAGGATGAGAAAGTAATGAGATTATGGAATTGAAAAGAAAATGGCTTAAAGGCTCTATCTTGGTGGATCCGAAGGAAGAAAGCTCGACTCCAGAAAGCAGAAGCTCTTCTTCTAGATATCCGTGAATTACAGTTGCCACAACCACGAGCAGTGATGTAATGCAATAATGATATTTGACATTGCACCATACAAACAAGTGTAATTGTTAATTGTAAAATACAATTTTTGTTCATAAACCCATACAAAACAAAAGTCGATAGCATTCCAGTGCGCCAGCATTCAGCATCATAAATTATTGTACTGTGATATCCACAAAGCAAATGCTAGTACAATTGCGTCAAAGAATTTCTCGACAGTCGTAATAGATTATCTTTGATAATATCGCACGGTAGGGTATAGTTGTAGGACCCCATCCTAATAATAGGTGTAAGCTTCACATAAATATTGATGCACCTATGTATGTGCCAAAACGCGACAGTAATAGTGCACCGGGCAAGGTTTCAGTCAAATAACCCCTTGCACTTGAAACATTTCACTTTTTAAACCACTTATTATTCTTCTTCGTCTGCCTGTCTGCGTCCAGTGATGAGAACAGGCCTCCCCTTTACGTACGTCACTTTTTATGTACTGAATAAAATAATTTTTCAAAATTTTCTTGTGTAAATATATTTAAAAATGATGACTTTGTTTACTTTCACTATTCGTTTATAACGACTAGAACTATGCTAACACAGCATCCTCAGTAATGTTGCTAAGACTAAAGGACAGCGTGAGGAGTCGGGTGAATATTTGGGCGTGGTCATTAGGCGCAGAAGAGCGGACGTAATAGATGGAGATGTGTGAGTGGTGAATATTGATTAAATTTTTGTTACTATTAATCACTAAGTTTTCAAAAAAATCTAGTTTCTTTCCTTTATTAAATCTATGCTATTACTGTCGAAACAATGATTTCGCGTGGTCTGCCATTTCTGAATTGATTAATAAAAAAAATTGGTCCCTCAAGTGTTCTTCGATCCTTGTCTCTCTATTTCTTCCAGTTTGTCCGATGTATGACGTATTACAATCTTTGCAATTCCACTATTTTCTAACGCCTTTATTTTAGATTTATTACTTAAAATATTTTTTCTGATGTTATTTTTTGTATAAAAAGCCGGAATAAAATATGTGTCACATCACATACGCTAACGAATGTGATGTATTTGTTCCGTCATATATTTATCTGAGTAGGACATTTCGGGTGGGAGCGAGAGCTGAGATATTTACACACAAAAAAGAAACATAAAACCAAGTTTTTATATTACTCCCTTTCTTTGTAAATTACGTTTATCATCATGTTATAATTGATTGACTGAAAATGAAACATGTCTAGACAAATATCTATGTCAAAAATCTCTAAAAATATCTCTTTATTATTTGATTTCTTCCCAAAAAACCGAAGTGTGCTGTCATCTATGAACCAATTGTCATAAATTTTCGAAATTCGTAGTGAAGTACCTATTATACCTACCGACGGAGTAATTCAAATTTTAAATATTCCGTGACCTAATCGGGCCGCCGGCGCCGTTGGTAGTAATCAAACTTTTGTAATGATTCCAAATTGAAAAAAACTATTAAAATTTCTATAAGTCCAAAATTATACTATAATAATAATTATTATATTTTAACGAAAATTTGACAGGTCTTTTTGATAGTCGCCACGAGTCTGCTTGCAAAGTTTCAGCTCGATCGGATCACGGGAAAAGGGTTAAAAATCGATCCAAAGTTTTTTCGTCAAGAAAACAAGCAAGCAGACGCCACGAGGTAAAAGAAAGGAAGTAAAAACATAATTTTAATGAAGTCATTAAAATATAATACTTTGACATTGACGACGCAATGACAGATTGGTTGGTCAGCGAGGTCAGCAATCGCGGGTCAGCGAGGCGTTAAGTCAGGTACGAGCGCAACACATTGTAGCCAAAATAATAATAGTAAGTACAGCAATCTCTTCTCGGCACTTTGAGATAAATAATTATTGGATTCTCAGTTTCCAACATACCCATGTTACCTAATAAGCACCCTGTGCACCTGATAAGTGAGATATCGACAACGTAACTTCAATAATGTATTAAATTAATTTCTGAATATTAGAGACATTAATTTTAAGCTGTGAAATATGTGTATTTTACGCACCGTGCAGGTTATACTGAAAAATATTTTATATGATTGATAAATTAAATTAGCTGTCATCGTTTATGATTTATTCAAATATTTTTCTCATAATGATTATATTTTTTAAAAAATGCGTATGTACAAAATTAACAAAATAAAAAATGCGTGAAGAATGCTTTGTTTTACTATTTCTATCTACCAACATATGTAAATTACGAAATTAAAATTATTTTTATGTTTTTTTCAGGTTCCCATTGACATTTTATAGATTTACGAGTGTTTTCTTATGTTCGCTGAATTGATAATATTTTATTCTTCACAAAATTATTTGTCTTACAGATAAGCCTTCCTTCACCTATTTTTGTATATTAAAGTATTTAATTTTGTTGTATATTGTCACAGGATCGCGGCGGAGTGACACGAAATTAAACGATATAAAAACAATCAAATTTTATTGGAGACAAACTTAACTAGAGCAGTGCTCTTTAATTTACTACACTTATTTTGCAATAGTCACCCGTGTGTGGAACACTTTGTATTCGTCTTCTAGAATATTTGCTCGTCATGAAATACGTCGCTGATTGTCTATGTTTACTTCTTTCTTTCCATTCGCTTAGTTGTCTCAGAAACAGCGACAACTAAGCGAACGGCGACTGGTGACTGGCGACGAAAAATTTAGGGGAAAATCATTAATTGTACGCGAGCTTGACCAAAATCGATGGCCAAATTTCCGGACTATGACGCTAGCTTGGCCAGATGTCCGAAATCCCATACAAAATCAGCAATTTAAAGAATTTCAGGGGAAATCTCAAATCGTAGGTACGCAAACTTGGTCATAGTCGATGAACCACGCGAACTTCATAACGACTGGGCAGTTTTCGAACATTTGAGAAGACTTTAGTTTATCTATATAAAGGACCAACAGCTGCGTTGATTGTGTTTGTTTTTACATTTCGATCCGTGCGATATCAGCCGCGGAACTACGGCTGGGGTGGCTAGTCGTGAGATAATAGGAGCGACACATATTAATCGAAATAATCGAGCGAATTTAAATTAGTACAACTCCTTACGTGCAATTTTGAAATGGAATTTTCTATCAAGTGATGAATAAAGGGTCGCCCAGCAGTAATAAAGTGATAAATTGCGAATTAGTGCGAATTTAGAAATAGTGTATTAATTTATTTCGTGTTAATTGACTGTCAATTTAATTGAATAATGAATCATTTATTAATTTAATAATTTACCGTACCAAGTCACGACCAGTGACAATATTTTTAAAATCTATGTGTTTGAAGTCTTATTTGCTTTTTTCACCGTGAGGGCTTTTACTGATAATCGCAAACTTAAATTTTGATTAAGTCAAAATTTAGCAATTTTTTATTTATATTAAATTAATTATTTATTTATTAATATTGATATTTAGATACATAGAAATAATTATTACAAATATAAAAAAAAAGTGCCTGGTAAGAGACCATACAAGCTTAACAAACTACTATTACACATAAGAACTATGCAAAATAAATTTAAAACTTTTAGCAACTTACTTTTTAATTATAGATAACCACATAGATTTATGAACAACTTATGATTTATGAACTATCGCCTTCCCAACAAAAGTCTTGAAGAGTCTTAAATAAATTTACATATTTTTATAAATATTTATTTATTCACTCCTACGTAATGTTTTATTTCAAATTTGCCTATATTTTCTTTAGAATAAGATAAAAAAGTGTGAGCTATGAAACTGGACTTAATATTTGATTTTACACAGTCCACATATTGCCAGAACACCAGCATCAGACCTTAATTAAGGAATTTCCTTGTACCTATACAATAAAAATAACATATATATTATATAAGTACCATATTACATTATATATATATGGTCTATATATATATATATTATATAGATTTATATATATAATAATATATATTATATACATATATATACATACATACTTTCCTAAAAGTATGCTTCAAGAAATAAATGCATTGCCACAATTCAATTATATTGTAAGCAGAAGTTCATAAATCCAGCGGCTTTCTTGTCTCCTTGGCGTATCGTCCTCTGTCGCATTTCCCGTTCTGTGTTCCAAATCAACTCCACATCTCGCAGCTCCTACTTCTGAAGGGGACCTGACCTCCATCAGTCACAGTCGGAGTCGGTCGTGCTGGAGTACCTGCCCTTCCACTTTTATTCATAAATATCCACCTACTTGTCTACGGCCTATCGCGTTTCTCAAACTGCGTTATTCTCTTATTTTTATATGCATTTACATTCAGCCATCAAAATTATTCATAGGTACCTAAATTGAAATGTTATCGCGCGTAAAAAAAGAAAGGTTTGTAATTCGTAGAATGAAAATTTCTCACCGGATAGAAGCTCCGGGACCTAGTAAAGTAATACAACAAGTGAAATGCCACACACAAATAAAATAATACAAGGACCTCGAGCAAGGGAATTCTAGACCCGGCGAATATGCCACCGCGGCGTCGCCCCTTATCCCACTCTAGAACTCCTTCTGTTCTCAGTCATCGCCTTCCGATGCATTCTGGATCCTTCTTTGTTAACAGATGATTATGAATCAGCAGTTTATTTAGAAGAAGATAAGAGAGCGCGGCGGCCGTAGAATTTGCTCGGACGGTAAAACAGGCATACGCACTGCGTAGTCGGCAGGGAGCCATGTGTAAAATTAAGTTTTTAATTTTTTCTTGTAAATTAAATATATGAGGCGAGCATTGAAGGTAACAGGAATAGAGGGCTTTCGTGAAAGACCTGAAATGATCAGATAAATATTAGATGTATTCTGTGTTGAAATTTCAACAATGAGAGCGTGCGTGATAAGATATATAAAAGTAGACGAAACAAGAGAGTTGTGCTGTTCTATCTTCTCTGCCCACCTATGTAAATTGATTTTTTTAAATGTATATCTTTTGCCACTATGAAACAAGATGGCGGATCGTATATCGTATTTTATGAATTAATTATATTTAAAAAAAATCAAAATTAATTATTTTAATTGTGTTTATTCTCATTTTTATGAACGTTTCTTCATTACTTTGGTAGGTTAGTGCGTATATCTATTATATGAAAAATATATTCAACCTTCTATGGCTAACGGAACTGAAATAAGTAATCATTCACTACCTACAAAGCATTAAAATTAAATCAAGCATACCTATACAATAAAAATATATTTTAAAATATACAACAAATGAATTAAAAAACTTAAATGTTCTAATCCGGAAAATTCAATAACTAATTAACAAGTTTAATCACATACTTGAGAGGGTACCTACCTTAAAAGTTAATACATACTTGAGTAGGTACCTACCTAAAAGTTTTAGAAATTGTGTCGCTTCATAGCTTACAGTAACCTAGTGACCGGGACCAGACCGGGCTGGTTCCGCCTCCTGTTCGAGTTAACTGCGGAGTTCACGGCAGAGCAAACCAAGAATGACTCACTGTCCCAATTCTTATCTGCCTACATTTTTTTAAATTACTCATTAAATTACTTATGAAATTACATTACTCGAGTGCTTTGGCGAAAACAATAATTTCAAAAACTTATAAAAAGCCGAACAGCCTTCGCTTTGTAAGATAAAACAAGGTAACGCCTACTGGGGCAATGCGGCGAACAATTATTTTTCTTAATCGAGAATCGAATTTAGTAAGTAGGTATGGAAGTATTATTGGGTGATCATAGGGCTTACGACCTATCTTACGGCTAGCTTAAGTGATCAATTTACACAATGTAACATAAACCATTTCCACCCATGATAGACTACCACATCTATCAAATTTTTGGAAGTCGTATATGTGTCTAAGTACACAACTTGTTTCGTATGTGAGTTACATACCGCCACCTGCAGTCAAAGCTTTTTCATTCCCGTAATCCAATATAGATGTCACTATTGATGGGGTACCTTTATTTTGATTGGAATTTTAAAGCAATATCCTTTGTATGTGTATATGAGATTTTTCCGAATTATTAACATTACACTAGAATACGCCAGAAAATTATTTCAATTTGTAACTCCTTTTTAGACCAGTTTTTTATGTTCAGAATTTTATATTGATTGATAATGTCCCCCTGGGGATAAAATCCAGTAATTAATCGCTAATTAATTTATAGTGTTTTCATTTCCCTCCCAAAGTCACAACCCGTGACAATATAATGAAAAGTGATGTAGTGCCGAGTTAATAATTTCTTAAATATTTGTCGTTTTTCTGAGAAAAAATAAGTTTATAAAGGTACGAGTAGGTGCATATACGGGGGTACATTCATATTAATATGTAATTATTATTTTGACTCCACAACTACCTTCTTACATACCTGGCCTAGCAAAATCCAAGTGCAAGAGTTTCATATATTTTCAAGACATGATATAAAAAGCGTTGTTACATGACTAAGATACATTTGTCAAACCACCTCTGTTTAGAATATGTTTTTCTTATATGAAAAAATATTCATAAATTCACTTAAACAAATAAATAAAATAAAAATTTCTAGCATGAATACTACTACTACACTGCCGAAAATAGCACTTTACAAATATCTTATGCTCTTTGTTGACAATGGCTTAAATATTCAACAAAGCCAACTATTTTTTTCTAAGTAAAATTGAATATTGGAAATAAGGTTTTGTGATTATAATGTATACATAATAAAGTTGGCACAACACAAAAAAAATCAGCGTTTTATAACAGTTTGACATCAAAGTCTATTAAGGAAGTAGCTATGACGGCAAAATACTGGCGTAACATCTTATAGGTACAGTAGCCGGCAAACATCTTGAAATTTTTCGGCGTAGTGGGGGGAAGATTGCGCATGTACCATTCCACCAACGAGACCCAAATTTTGTCTTCTGCGCATTCCCCCACTACGCCAAATATTTTCAAGAAGTTTGCCGGCAACTGTACCGTGATCAATACTCGGTGCCTCTTATATGTTATGTCAGTACTCTGACATCTTAGGCACTCTCCTTGTAGTATGTTATGTCAAATTATTATGTACATAAGTATAAAAAGACGTTTTTTGTGGTAGTAAAGTGAGATTATACGAGTATAAAGATGACACATTTTAGCGGAGAACTCACTGGCTTAACTATGTACAAATATAATTCTATGCTATTCATTATCGTATGAATGTTCTGTGTTAAGATTCCTTGCTGTATTGACGATTTTTTAACGAATTGAAGCATGCACATACATGTACATATTAAGCAATCCAACCTAAAGGAACATTCCGGTTTGTTGATTTTTACAGAATTAAAGCTTTCCCAGTCCAGCGTATATTAGTTCATATGTGTACATATTAAATAATCTCACCTAAATATGAAGGAACATTCCGATTTGATGATTTTTAACGAATTAAAACTTGCATAGACCAGCGTGTACTAATCCATACATGTACATATTAAGTGATCTAACTTAAATCTAAAGGAACATCTTGGCTTGATGATTTTTAACGAATCATAGCTCGCAGAGTCCAGTGTGTACCTACTAACTAATCCATATATGTACATATTAAGTAATCTAACCTAAATCTAAATGAACATTCTGGCTTGACGATTTTTAAGCTTTAATTGAATAAAGATCGCAGAGTCCAGCGTGTATTAATCCATATATGTACATATTAAGTAATCTAACCTAAATCTAAAGGAACATTCCGCCTTCCATAAACGTTATGGCAAACCCGTTTACTAACTAATGAACCGTATCTTCAATATCAGAAGTTCTGTTGTCCATAAAGCTTTATAAATAATGACTAATGCACACCAAACTCGATTTGTTTGCTGTGCGCAATAACCCGATCGCGTCTGCTTCTACCGTACCTACAGTAAGTGCAATGCGGAGACTGGAACTGGAATCATTGTAACAAACGTGGATGGCGCGCTTTGCTAACGGTTGTTCGTGGACAGGGAGGCTTTTTATATGGCAAGAACTTCAGGCTTAATGAAATTAACTTGTTACGTGTTTATGACGCGTTTACGGACATTTAAATGGGTACATGCCTGGAATACTGGGTTGATTTGCCTACCAGTGATGTACGACCGTAGCGAGAAATGTCATAAAGACAAGTATAGAAATACAAAGTACAACTATGTCTTCATTGAAACCAGTATACAGTTAACTAAAACTGTCGTTTCGCAGTCAACAGTGGCCGCCGCTCGGCTACAGCTGGTGTTTCCGTAACATATTTTGAATATGAATATGTATATAAAATATGTTAATTTATTATATAAATGGTTTTGCCACAGGAAAAGTTCAAATGCTGAGCCAGGCAAAAGAGGGCTCTAATAAACGAATTATTTCTGATTATACATAAATAAAATTAATTTTATATTAAAAACCAGCCGGCTTTGGAAAACATTTTTTTTAAATAAAAACAAAACCTTAGTTGTAAGCTTATACAAATAGCTTACAACTAAGGTTTGAATTGGAAAACCTGGCTGAAATTTTAACGCAGGGTTGAAGAGAATTTGAGTGTGTTGATGATTACGTTTTCAAGATTTTTTGAAGATTGGAAAATGATCAATTTTCGGATAAAAATATAAACATTTTGTAATCAGTGTTGGTTTCAAATTGTAAAATTCACATTCAATATACCTAGATAAATATATAAGTTATACATGTAAAAAAAACTAACCCATAAAAACCAAGTTTTTATTTTACTCCCTTTCTTTGCAAATTAAGTTTACCATCATGTAATAATTGATTGACTGAAAATGATACATGTCTAGACAAATATCTATGTCAAAAATCTCTATAAATATCTCTTTATTATTTTATTTCTTCCCAAAAAACCGAAGTGTACTGTCATCTATGAACCAATTGTCATAAATTTTCAAAATTCGTAGTGAAGTACCTATTATACCTACCGACGGAGTAATTCAAATTTTAAATATTCCATGACGTTATCGGGCCGCCGGCGCCGTTGGTATAATCAAACTTTTGTAATGATTCCAATTTGAAAAAACCATTAAAAATTCTAAAAATCCAAAATTATACTATAATTATTATTATTATTTAACAAAAATTTGATAGAGCTTCTTGATCGTCGCCAAAAGTCTGCTTGCAAAGTTTCAACTCGATTGGATCACGGGAAAATGGTCAAAAATCGATCCAAAGTTTTTTCGATGGCAAGCAGGCAAGCAAGCAAGCAGACGCCACGAGTTAATTAATATAAAGGGAGTAATAACCATACTATTAAAAATTAGCGACCAAATTTAATTCATTCATTTACCAGACTTAACCTAAAACGTTTCCAATAATTTCGGATCGTTGAGGTAATTTTTCCACATCTTTCAGCGTACTGATTTTATATTTAATATAATCGGATACTAGAATTATTATTCCGATGGAAGTTCATGGATTTTTTTGGATTGGATTTAGATTCATGGACAACGTATTTATAATACGTTGTCCATGAATCCAACACCATTCGACGTTTTTAGCTTAATATAATAAAATATACACTCGTAGATACATATTTAGTTACCACCAGCTTTTCATGGAATTTTGTTTCAGTTCAAAATCATAATTTAATCAATCATTAAATTGCCCTAAGAATCCTAAAAATTAAATAAACAAGCGGTCAATACCAAGCGTTGCTCCTGATTATGATTGATTCGTCCCTTGATTAGTTTTTATTTAAAATAGGAATTTACGTAGACTAAATATCTCATTTAGTTAAAGTCAGGGATGGTTAAAAGGTCTTTGTAAGTGGGATAACTATACTCTGTTACACTTATTTCGCTGAATAACTATATTCGAAACCTATGGTCTCACACTCCGTCAAATCAAAAATATGACGTCGCGCGCCTGTATTCATACAAAATGTTCTTTCTCAAATCTGCTAGTATATTTCCATGTATTCTATTGGTTTCTGTTTCCAATTTATTCTTACTTTATGTGCAGTTGCGTAGTTATTCGAATATGTTTAGTTCCTCTCGATTTTAAAATCTCGTGACAATATAATACACATTCATATCTGTTGAAAAGAGGATGAAGCGTCACAAGACAAGGCGAAAGGTGTGTATGTTTTAAGCAGAGTCCTGAGGAGTAATTGTGCAATATTTTGTTCAAAGTTTAATAGTGTAGGAATCCATAAGAGACCAGACAGACGGGCAGATATTGAGTTTTAAATACATATATGTACATTAAAGGAAACACATTCTTATTGTGAAGTTACAACTTCAGAACAAAGTTCTGTGAATTATTAAACAATTTTTATTAATCAATTAGAAAAGACATACAGAAAAAATCAAATTAACGAAAAAATATTTAAATGCCATTTCCATTTTGTTATCCAATTTCGCCATTTTGAATGAAAATCATGGCGAAATTGGATAACGCGCCATTCCCGGATAAAATGTGAGGTCCGTGGTTCGAGTCCCGGTGGCATTTAAATATTTTTTCGTTAATTTGATTTTTTCTGTATGTCTTTTCTAATTGTTTATTAAAAATTGTTTACATATATGTATACCTATATAGGTACATATAAAAGTGTGAGCTAATTTTCAGTGGCGAAATTAATGTCTTCCGCTTGAACCAGCAATATTTCACCCGCGGCAGACGATGACATGCGCTTCGAAACTTTCTCTGGTGGTTGAGGATTATTATTTTAATCGCCAAGAGAGAGACAGAGAACCCTGGGAAGAGCGCCTCGGGGGTGAGACGGATTCAAGTGCATAATTGTAGAGCGACTGAAACGGTAAAATGCAATAAGTTCCAGTCGGATCGTCGCCCAAGACGGCTGTAACTGCTAACTCAGATGAGCAAAAAAGAGTTAGTATGGAATTTCAATGAGCTTGATCTTTTTTTAAACGTTTTTCTCAAGTAAGTTCGAGTAAGAGACTTAATATTGGTGTTGTTTGTTACCAGAGATGAGATTTTTATTATTAATCTCAACACGTTAATATTACATTATTTGGCTTGACTCACAGAGGTTGCATGTAGTGGAAATGGTAACGACTATGATTGTCATTGCAAGAAGTTTCATCAAACGGAAATCATTAATGATAGGGATTTTTGCCAGCCAAATTGCATACTTCGAGGGTAGAAAGCCAAAAGGGCGTTAGTGATTATTTCTAAATTTACAGGAGAGCAAAACAAAGTTCTGTCAATCTGATTTTGTTAATGTTTATTTTATTATTAAACGATTTCCATATGAAAACACTGTTATAAACCGCTATTTATTGAATATTCTACATATTTCGGGGCCAATGGTCACTTTATCAGGATACAACGCATATCAAAAATTATAATTGGAGGTATAGACGTAAAGAAAAACAAAAAACAAAAAATATATAATGGGGTTGAATAAATAATTAGAAATTAGTATTTAAACAAATTTATAAGGTAACTATTTGCAAAAAGAATTCGATTAATTATACTTAGTATTTAATTTGCTATTAACACTTTTTCTAATTTCTAAAATTTTAATTTATGTAACTTACTGTTATCCTATATGTATGTATTTCCTTTTTTAAACCCTTTTTAATATCAAAATAATGATTTATTTCGGAAAGGTGATTGAAAAATTTGGTATAAACTTTGGAGAAAAATCTTATAAAAGAAAAAGAAAAGTCTGTATGTCTGTCCCCGTAACTTCGTTTAACGTGCGTAACTTCTTTAAAATGAAAAAAAAAAATACGAAAAAAAAAAAAAAATTCTTTTACGACTTTTTTTTTTACAAGATTTCTTTTTTTATAATTTTTCTTATTTTTATAAAATAAATAAATACTTATTCTTTAGGAACCGACATATAAGAGTACCGTCATTTTCGACGGATTACAGCTAGTTTTTAAATAATCATTATACTAATGCAATAATTAAAAGCATCGAAATTTTGTACAAATAAATAAATAAATATTTAAAAACGCAAATAAGACGACACAGTCGTAAGAATGAAATACAATGAAATTTAAATTATTCGCAGTAATTTTTAACTAATTATTCGTACTAATTATCACTCCTGAATAATTTGTCTTTCGTGTACTAATGCTCATTACTTTAATCGCTCAGGTTCACACTAGAAAACTTCTCGCTCATCGGTAGATACTTTTTTGATTTAATATCGCTGAAATCACACTCGCGTTAGCAACACACGCCGCATAATTTCGCTTTCTATAGTTATAGCTGACAATACTGGCACACACTGATTGCGCAGTAGCTGGTCGATTTATGTTCATAATTAATGTCGGTTTCTTGATATTTACAGAATCCGGTGGACCGTTCGAGAGAATTCGGTAGTGTGTAATTCCTTCCGATTTATCATCTCGTAACAATATTATACATAAGACAATTTATGACATCCCTTGATAGGCTTGTGTTATCTACCGTGAAAAGTTACTGCCAGTTGGAGATGGCATTTTTAGCTCAGTTACGTCGTTCGCCAAATCGTTCAGTCAAATCAACTGTTCACTTTAAATCATTCAGTAGCTCTTAGAATGTTTGTTTTTTATCTACTTCAACTTCTGTAAGTGAACTGTTCACTTACCCACAAAATTTCATTTTATCTACATCAACTTCCCAAAACATGAAATCCGAGAGGGGGTTTAATTTCAAAGGTCGTTTTATCTACTTCAACTTCACAGAACGAACAAAACTTTTCGCTACCTGGTGAACGACCAGTTTACGAACGTGAACTGTACCGTTCGTTCGTTTAGTAATATAAAAAACTGTTCTAAAAGAATATTTCGTTAATGAACGACCCATCTCTACTCCCAGCTAGCCAATTACTGTGTCAATATTTTTTTATTATTATTATTTTGATATATTTGTTCTTTTTACATAGATTAACATAATTTAACATTAAAAATAAGAAAAAAAATTATTCTACTATCTCTATGAGAGCCAGAGACTCGTGTTTAGAGAAGGAGTATAAGTATTTTAGGTATGTACAATAAATAAGTATTAAATTAAGTAGTAGGTACAAAATAGAATTGAATGAATTAACAATGATTATATACGAAGAAATAGAATCTTTAATGCAATGCATAATATATCGACAGACATACAATGATAGAGAAGTAAAATAAATTGGTTTCTCTATATTAGTTCGGGAAAAAATTAATTACAGTGTTTATGTATGCAAAATGATTAAAAGGCAAAGGCATACTTATATCCTTGCAGTATTTATTTAAATAAATTCTCAATGAGATGGTTCGTGTTTTTCTACACCAATCATTAAATATTTTTATCAGGTAGCTGTCATTTTTTATGTTTTTGATATGTTATTTCCGTCACTTTTTTATCTTATAGGTCAGTCGACACTACATACGCAACTTTGGTACATTTATTATTGATTATACTGACATTTTTAGTGTAGGTACGTTATAAATGGTTATAATTTATTCATTATTTTGTATTTTTTTTTAAGTTTTATTTTAAAGTGTCATTTATCATAACTACCTATATAATCATTTTTTTATAAACAATTACGTGAGAGATGAACAACCATATACAGGATGTAACAGAGCTGGTCCACAATACTTTACAGGTGGATTCCTGCCTTGATTATGAATCGAAAATGTTCAAGCAACCATGATTTATTTGTTTGGAGTTATGCAATATCAAAGTTTGCATTTTTTTCAATATTTCTGACTTACTTTTTACAAAACGTTGAAGTATCATTATAGTAAC
Source organism: Agrypnia vestita (assembly GCA_016648135.1). Lineage (NCBI taxonomy): Eukaryota > Metazoa > Arthropoda > Insecta > Trichoptera > Phryganeidae > Agrypnia > Agrypnia vestita. Next base: position 15,943 of record JADDOH010008271.1, read on the forward strand.
TTATATCAATTACGAAAAATTCATTCGCTTAAAAGTAAAAATAAAAGTTAAGTAAAGTAATAAAAACTCTGAAAAAATTACAATTGGAATGTTTTCCAATTGAAATTGGAATGTTTTTATCATTTTACTTGATTTGTGTTAAAGGAAATGAATTTTTCATATGAGATATAAGTTACTGTAATGAAAGTCCAACTGCAAACTTTGATGTCGCATATCTTCTTAACTATTGATGTTTAGGTCATGATTGCCTGAACATTTTCGATTGCTAATCAAGGCAGGTCTAGCTGTAAAGTATTGTGGACTAGCTCTCTTACACCCTGTATATCTATTAAAAATAAGATTTTTTTAAATTGTGAAAAGCAGCAGGTATCAATATCCATATCTGATAGTTATTCGGTCTTATCCTGACTGCTTGTCTATTTTAGCTATACTCTTGTCTATTTTAAAGATGGAAGTTACTTCGCGATATTTACGTTAGGTAATGCACCTTATAGTTAAAAACTATAAGGTAAGTAAAGCTTAAAACAATGTACCTACCTAATATTATTAAAATGAAATGGTAGAGTTCTGGGGCTCGCACCTTGGAGGAATCGAAATTAACCTATTGGTGGATTACTTGGAGATTTATTTGATCTGACTGTCTGGGGTATATTCGGTAAGTGGCTTTTTGCCCGTTTGGGGCCGTTTGGTCAATCCCGTTCTCTTTTGGTTCTGATACGAGTTGTTCGTGGGAGATACTGTCGAGTACTTCCCTCGAATCGATGAAGATACCTGTACAATTACTTGATTTGTTCAATTTATTTTGCATGATGGTGAATGTTTTGCGGTTGCGTCTTGTGTGCATATTCCCCCGTTGAAACCGAATGGGTTCTCATTTATTGTAGAATTGTCTATTGTCTTACTTGACTGCTTATTCTATATATTGTATTATTAATTAAGATTTTTTATATATTAGATGAATAATATATTACCTTTCTCATTGTCTAATAAATTAAATTACACTACCCATATGATTGTAAGTGATTATCCCTCACCACACACAAGAATCACAATTCTTTTTGGTGAGGTATATACTTACAAAAAAAATGAATTGTAAACATTTTCTAGGTATCATTGTAATAAAATATTATATATATTATTAAATAAATAAATAAATAAAATAAAAATATATTTTTAACGAGGAATACGATATTTTTATTTGCGTGATTTGATATAAATATAAAATATTTTATACATCAAACGATGGTATTAAGTGCATTTTAACGCCCGCGTTTGAATAGAAAGGTATGGAAACCGCCACTTTGCGATTGACAAAAATAGATGACGTGTTTGAATAGCAACAGAGTTTTTTTACAAATGATAACTACTTTTAAAAATAAGAAGCATTTATTAAAAGCACATCAATTAATAAATCTCTGCTCTGGCGGCTTTGTTTCTGAGTCTCCCAATTTTATTGTCTCTTTTTCTGAGTTTATCTTAAGATCAAATCTTAACATATTATGTACATGGTATTGAGACAACTACTTACATCTCTGAGATGTTTCATTCGTGGACGCGGGCCATTTACGCACTTTTGAAATGCAATTTTTATGCATTTTATGCGGGAAGACTCATCAAGCCAAAATTATGTTATTAGATCTCATTTCAGGCTAATTTTAATGTGATAGGTTCCTTTAGCGTTCTAACTATTCTTCTCTAAACATTCTTCTCTTTATAACTTACTTAATACGGATCTCGGCAACGGGTGATGTGAATATGGCTTTCAATCCCTGAGATTTTTTTTAGAGCCAGGATTACAGTGCTAGCAATTTTGGATTGCAGGGCCCCAGGGCCGGAACCAGGAATTTACATATTTAAATTATTAGAAAAAATTAGAGTTGGTACAGATGTATTACGAGTATTTTTATTTTTCAGGTACTATCCATACTTTTACACGAAGAATTAAGTTGATGCGTAGTGTTACAATTTTTTAAAAATTATATTGCAACTTAATAAAAACTAAAACACACTAAAAAACATACTCATATTATGTAAAATTATTATTCGGGGGCGTAGTCATCGTCAACGTCAATTATTGCATCCCATTTGCTTGGAAGACGGTCGAAGATCACGCGGGCGAAAATTTTCAGGTATCCTATTTGTACAACTTTCATCCGATTCTATAACCACCAGGTGGACCTGGTCCTGGTCAAAAAATCCCAAGTTCGACCCTTTCCTGACTTATATAATCTAATTAGATGATGATGATGGTATGTCTTTTCGCTAATAGTTCCTTCGTCAAAAAGATCGTTGAGATCGCGAAATGGCTACTTCGGCAGCTTTCCACCCTTTTTGGAAGTGGGACAGTGACAGTGACATATATACGTGTATTATTTCCGATGCACATTTTAATTGCTTAACCCTAATAAAGATTTATATTTAAAAATCAATAAGGAAATAAAATAAAAACTCGCGAAAAAATCGATGTATCTTAAGAAATTTCAAATACAAAAGATACTGCACAAAAAAACAAAAAAATATTATAATCTTAATCTAATATTATAATAAATCTCACTCAATATTTTGAGACTTAAAAACGTCCTCAATAAGATCAAAGTGGTGGTGAAAATACGGTTGAAGCATTGCCGATAAACAGAAAATTTGAAACGAACGTTCAAAATATAAAACACTTAAAAAAATCTGCTCAAATCACCTTAATTCTGGTATTTAGACAAGCTCAGCTGAGCTTATCTAAATATTCAATGCAATTAGCGAGATCACGGAAATGAAAGCACTAAGGACCGGTTGTATCAACTTGGTTTATATTGTCAGGGAATGGCAGGCAGAAGGAATAGCGCACTCACTGTCCGAATCCCTTGTAATACGTCACAACACTATCGGAGGATCTAGAATGGTCTACAACTTTCAGAAAACGTCTAAAGATGACTAGAAGAGCCTAGAAGTGACAAGAACATTTTCCTAAACACTGGCATAATCTAGAAAGTTAAAAAATACCGACATTTGGATGTAAATACCAGGACTACGCCGCGGCGAAAGCAGTCGTATTTTGAGATGATGGCCAGGTTTGCCAGTCGTGAGATAATCGAAGCGATAAATAAAGCGAAATAATCGAGCGGAGCACCTAAGTGGCGAAATAAACTAATGCGACTTCTATGTGCGAGAATTGAATATTCTACGAGCGATAAACAAATGTTACCTAGCGATAATAAAGTGTTCATAGACGTAGTGATATATTGCAATACAGTGTAGAGTAAAAAAACAGCGTTAAGAGGCCCCAGTACACGAATTTCGTATTTGCTCTCGATTTTGCTCAATTTAACGTAAACGTATTAAATCATTTTGCAAAACCCATAGATAGCTAAACAGGCTTTTAATCTATTTTATTATGATAGATCCATTTAGTCTTGAAGCATTTCCTTAAAAAAATATGAGAGAATATATTGTTATAACATCAAAAAAATTATAACTCCGAAACACTATTTTAATTTTCATGCAAAAGAGTTACCTTTGGTACACTTAATCTCGTATATTTTCAAATAAAGACCAAATATTTTATTTACAAATTGATTTATACAGTTTGAAGAAGAAGTGGTGCTATTCAGACATTAATATTTTTCGACAAGTTGTTAAATATATCGTTTCAAAAAAGACAAAAATTAAACGTTCTGTTTCCTATATTGCAGTATCCATAAAACCATTAAAATGTCGATTATTTTAATTAAATTTTACTTGCGTACTAAGAAAATTTCTCTGTCATTAATATAAAAATATTCAAAAACTTATACCTCATACTCAAGAAGTCGAATTGAATAGCACCACTTCTTCTTCAAACTGCATAAATCAATTTGTAAATAAAATATTTGGTCTTTATTTGAAAATATACGAGATTAAGTGTACCAAAGATAACTCTTTTGCATGAAAACTAAAATAGTGTTTCGGGGTTATAATTTTTTTGATGTCATAACAATATATTTGTTCATATTTTTTTAAGGAAATGCTTCAAGAGTAAATGGATCTATCATAATAAAATCGACTAAAAGCCTGTTTAGCTATGAGTTTTGCAAAATGATTTAATAAGTTTACGGTAAATTTAACAAAATCGAGAGCAAATACGAAAATCGTGTACAGGGGCCTCTTAAGTTTAATTCGTGTTTAGTGACATCTGTAATTAATTAGTCAATTATTAAAAAATACTTATTAATTTCTAGTGTTTTCATTTATCACCTGCAGCCACCGCCACGTGACAATAATAGTAGTTCGTTTAAAGCGTATCGACGGTGGAAAGGAAAAAATGACCAAGCGACAATTTGGCCAAAATTAAGGTCATTTTTTCCTTTCCACCGTTGATATATTTTTACGAAAAGAGGTTAAAGTATATATTTTTTATTCAATTGTTGGAAGACGCAAATATCTATGTTTCAATTGAACTATGGTTATAAACCGAGTGATACAATCGGCCCTAAGTGGGAACAGTTTAACTCACAGCCGAGCGTAACTCGGTGCACGAGTCTCGCGCAGTAACATTGTTTTTCAAAAGGCACCATAAACTACAGATGTTTTACAAGGTTTTTTGGGGTAATAAAATGCTCCAGCGTCGACGCTTTATTGGTGCGGTCTCGTTAAGAGGTGTTGGTGAGCGGTAAGTTAGTTATCCAGGGACAGCCATTCCCACCGCAACATGGCGACGTATTAAATATAATACGACCAGACAAAAACGACCCGACGCGACGTCGAGCCGTTACAACAATGGCATTGACTATAAATAGCGCTCCAGCTGATTTAACCTTACGTGTCTCTAACCAGTTTCATTTAACCGTAATGCGGAGATTACGTAGCACTTACCTAATGTGGTCGTTCGCCGATTACATAAAATATTTTAGAATAATGTTTGAAAATAAACTAATTTAACTGAATATTTTTTTTAGATCTACATAAAATCATCAGTTAATAATTAAAAATTTGTTAAATTAAGATAAATTATACAAGTCTCACAGAGATAAAGCTGTTTATATGAGAAACATGTACGGAAGTCTTTTGTACTATGGCCCAGGGTTTACAACCTGTACGAGCGCCAGCTGTAGAGTAATTAGTTAAGCCATTAAGTGATCACTCTACACAATGCAACGTTCACCAATTCCTTCTATTCGTAAGAATATCCACATATCAAATTTTTTATAGGAATTATTAGTGTATTTCAAGGAGTAATGCTAATGATATCTTTTCTCTTCTGTTGTATCTTCTCATGAAACAGTATACATAGATTTCGCAGCCGGTAATGATACTTAAATATTTTTAATGTGGAGTATTAAGTATTATATATTATATATGAAATCTATGTATACTGACTGTTTCATGAAAAGAGTCACAGATGTCACAGCATAGCCTCTTGAAATATACAAATAATCTTATTTCACAAAAAAATTAATAAACGTACGTTTTTCAATTTTTTCTACTTCAACCTCATTTTTCAAAAAAAAAAAATTAAAAAATACTTGAAAACATAGGAATCAGGCAAAATATCAAAGGCAGCTAAGAAAAGGTTTTTTTCAGAATGGTGTTATACAAACTGGTTACTTTAACATTGTTAAAAATCTAGTAAAAAAAAACGGATAAATTGCCACTTATGTAAAAAAAATTGATTTCTAATATAATATGTATGCGACTTGAAAATAATATCGCTGTTGTTACATCATGAAAAATATTGAAAAAGCAATAAACTCAATTCAATTTCAAAATCATCATTATTAGTCCCCCTAGTAGCCATCCTCAAGTTCCTTCCACTTATTTTAATGCATTTTGTTGATCAATAAAACGTATTTAATGACATTGACCGTATAAGGATACATATTATCATAAGGGATATTCAATATATTGAGAGCTTTTAATAAAATTTGAGTTGGTTTAAAATTTATTGACAGTCTCTCCTAAACCATTCCACGAGCAGTGGATACTAAAAATGAAGAACAAGAAAGAAGAAAGAATTATTCTTTAATTATTACTTACCTCAACGCATTTCTGCTGAAATGCATTGAAGTAGGTAATTCTTTACATCCACTGAGAAAAAAAGTTGTTAATTCAAGAAGAAAGTAATTAGTTAAACAGCTTATTTGTTTATGTTATTAATGTAAACAAAAATAATTTTAACCAAACGTTGTTAAATCTCAATCAACAATTTTATATATCAATTTAATATTTTTAATTTTAGATGAACCGTGATAAAAGTACCGATTGAACTCTGACAATATTTATGGCAGAGTTCAGCACGATGCAAATATCCTCACCTTAGAGTATATACAATCCATTGTACAATCCATTGGATTGTATATACTCTAAGATCCTCACCTTGAAAGCAGAGTCAATAGTGAAATATTGAACAACAGTATTGAATCAGCTGTGGGCTTCAGCCCCGCCAAAATTATTGATCAATATATTAGAACTGATGACTTTGTGGAGTAATATTTTCTTCAGTTCTAAAACAACGTTGGTGTGATAATTTATTAATTGATTAAATAATTTTGTTAGTGTCGTACACATTTTAAATGTATGATACATTTTACTTTGATGCCTTTCTGTACAAAAATGTAATCGAAGCTGTGAGAAAAAATTCTCGTCATCCTGAATTTCCCTAGCATTTATGACCGATCACCTTAAGGGCTGCACCTTCCCTAAAGACTCACTTCTTGGGGTACCCGCTGAATATTTTTCTCTTTATTAATATTTCGGTTGATTTCCATCGCATTCAAGTCAGTTCTAGTTTAGTGATGGTACATGAGGCTGATATGCGGTGGGTGTAGAGCTTAAACCGTAAGTTAACCGAAGCGTCAGATCTGAACTCGCACCGTGTACCGCGTCGCATACCGAAATGAATCAGAGAAACGGAGTAATATATTTAAGGCGAGTACCCACTGTTTTGTGCCACTTGTTGCCTTAATATTATTAATTATATTTTTTTAAATTCCAGTTGTCTCCGGGACATAATGGCCAGGAAGCACGCGACCCGCCACCGTTACCTGTGCGTGCTCTCGCCCAGCATCAATCTCACCGCAGCATCTCAATCTGTGCTCCCAGTACCAGATTCATTTTATTAAACTGCCATGTCATCATTTGTCTTTGCCAATCTTTGCTATAGATTATCGCTGTCGTATATTCTAACATTGAAGTCGGAAAATTAATTTATCAAATACTTAGCCCAAGCCTTGGGAAAGCTTAATAAAAAAATTGGACATAAGTGCAAGATTGAAAAAAGTCTCTTTAAAAAATTAATTGTACTTAAAATATAGGAATAGGAAGTGCTACGTAGTTTTATACTTTAAATAGCAAAATTAATATTGATCTATTGCATCCTATATTAACAATTATAATTATGTGCATCGATAATGTTTTCAAGTATTTACATTTTAGTCGTGAAAAATAATATTTCTTAAATTAAAAAAAAAAAACAGTACACAAGGTAAATAATTACTGCCTTCTCGCACAGTGAAAAGACAAGTCCTCCAAAAAAAATATCAGCTTTTTTTTTCTAGCCCAAAAACACTTCCTCCTATATAATTTGTATAAATCATTCGCAATCGTATGTTTTATAATCATTATTTATATATAAACACACGAATCCATTTCTGCTGTCAAAAATATGAATGCTGTTAAACTGTAATGCTATTTTACAGCATATTTTTACAAGTTGTTTTAAATATTGTACATTTTATCATTATTTATTTTACATGATTAATATTATATTATTTCAAAAATTTACTAAAGCACCATCACGTATATCTTTTGCAACCATCTTAGGATAATTTGCAAATGCAAGTTAAAATTTTTAAGTATATTATGACATATTATTGATGGAGGGTTTACTTTGTAGCTATTATTGTCAAGTCAACCGAGTTTTATAAACATCCATTTCAATTTTAACCATTTTTTTTATTTAAATTTTGTACTACACACACAATACATTAGCTATTTATCACCACAACTATATTTTCGAGGGGAGCAGTCCCCCTCATCATTCACCGTAATAAGTAACAAATTTAATAACAGAATTTTGTCAACTTATTCGGGAAAAGGGCCGTGTAGTGAGGAAGTTTTTTGGTCTTTGCCGGAAATAAGCCAATGATTTTAATGTGATATTATTCAAGTGTTTTCTCAGAATTTAAATTCTTTAGAATTTCAACAATTTCAAAATTGTTCGTTATCCATCCTTTATGAGGAACCGATTGAATTTGTTTATTTTGTGATTATCGATATAATGGTTGGTATCAATTATATGATTGGAGAATTCGGAGAAGTTATTATATTGTAACAGCGATGTTCTTTTATTCTTGTATATAAGTTACTCACGGTTTGGTCTGTATATGTTTTATCTCATTCTCCGCAAGTTATTTGATATAACCCGCTTTTTTTCTAAAATACTTAGGTATATTTATTTTTGAATTTAAAAGAATTTTACCAATACTATTTATTGTGTAAAATGCGGGTCTTATCTGAAATAACTTGTCGTTGTAGAAAAAATCGGACCCTACATAGAATTATTCTAGAAAAAATCGGACATTATATGCAATAATTTCCCGAGGAATATTATCATTGGGGTTAATAATTTGGTCTGAGAATAAATGTGTTTTCTCAAGTTTATTATTGATTTTCTGTTTTAACATTCTATTTGCTAACGTGCAATTATATCATTTTTTTAAATAAATTTGCTCATTGTTTGAATTCAATGATATCTTTTTTAATATTTATACTATAACATTTTTTAAATATTTAATTTTAAAAAAATCCGGGTCCTTTCTTAATGATTGCGACTTTGTGCATATTTTATCCACCTTTACTGGAGTTTTTTTCACTAACGGAATTACAATTATTAATGTTTTAATGATAATGAAATTGCAATAAGGTAGTACACACTGCACTTAATAAAGCAATTAAATACATGTGATTGTTAATTGCATTCCTTGCTCCAGTAATGGAAGTGGGTGGGTAGCTACTGCAATCTGTGACGACATAACAGTACATTGACTTCTGATCCATTTCTGAAAATAAATAAATGCTAATATAAAAAATATCTAAATAAAAATTGCTTTTATACGAGATTTTTTTAATTTAAAAAATATATATTTAATGGTATTGATATATATTCAATGCTAAACGTCAATTGTGGGTATAAAGTAAAAACAGCAATATCCAAAAAAAATAATTAATGGAGTCATCGAAGATTATTAATTGAGTATGTACTAAGTTCGAGATTTTATAAGAAATAGATTCTATAAATTTTTAGGAAGCATAATTTTGGAAGAGATACATACATAAAATCTACAATTCAGTACATTCTAAATTAGTTATTCTCAGTGACTGCAGTCAAAACATTTTTTTAATTTTTTGGATATTGTTGCATTTGCTTTTATACCCCACAATTAAGTATCAGGTAGCCATTTTCGTAAGTATTTACAACACGAGGGATGTAAGAGCGAGGGGGGGTGGTAAATAAAATACAAGTATTCCTGTAGGTATTGAAAGAAACAGGAATATAAGGCATCCGCAAAGACCTGATGTGATCAGGTTCACCAGGCATTGAAGGAGGATATTGGTAGAAAAATCAACAATCTATAAGCGTGAGAAGAAACAACAGTTTTAATTGAAATTAAAAGCATATTACTAGTCGAATCTGGTTTTGTGAGAATCCCAAAGACCGGAGCTGTATTTGTGAGAATTCTATGAACACAATTAGCATTCCAGGTTTCCCCAGTCCATTCCGAGCTGTGTGCAATATATATTAGTTTTTCTTACAATTCATTCCCTCCACCATAAAAATAGATTAAATATTTAATAACTGAAATAACAATTATTGAAATGACTAGAGTCGTTAAAAAGCGTGGAATCGGAATCGAACGCCAACGTAACGATACTTAAATGAAAATGAACTCAGCTATTGAACGAATGAACCACATACAATATGAAAAGATGACATCCATTGATTTTAATAGCCTTGTATGTTCATTGACGTTCGATACCATTTAGTACTAAATGGAAGCATTAGCACAAAAAGCTTCTTCGGTCTTTTGTGCCGAGAAAAACTGATGCTGAAATCCATAGATAGACTGCTTCGAAGAAACCTAATGAAATACGCAGTAAAATGTGAACAGACTCAATGATCTTTACCAAGCACAAAAGATGGAGATCAATAAACCGGTGTTGGGAGCCGCCGTTTGATGTGGAAGTGAGACCTTCCTTCAGAAACGATTGTTCCTCTCAGAACGGCCGTTTTAAAGGTAGGTTCCAGTTTAAATTACATTTATTCATTGAATTCCGTGGTAAAAAGCGTCGATTTTGGATCCACACGACATCGCGGGCGCGGATATTATCGGAGCGAAATATTTTCATCCATCGGCATGTGACACGATTTATGGTGGGTCTGAATACGGAATTTTTTTGTTCTTAAATACTTTTGTTTAATATACTATCACCATCAAGTCTGTCTGGACATCGGCGTCGAGGACAGGGGTCTGTCCGTCAAGCATTGTTCTCCTGATAAGGTAGAAACATTATTCACTTCTTCCATATTCGCCGTTTTCTCAGCAATTTTGGTGATTTTAAGGCTTCTTAATCCAAATATTATTATTATTTACAATTTTCTTGAATTTATTTATTTCATAAATTTTACATAATAATATATTTTATTTCAAATTTTAATATTAAATTTAGAATAAAATCATATAGTTTTTAAAGAAATAATATTGCTCGAACATTACATTGCAAAACAGCGTTAGAAAATAAATTTCGAGACACCAAAATTTAATCAAGACGAAATGATGAAATATTCTTTGTTTTTGCTTACGGCATGTTATTAAATTATTTATTTTTTGTTTACAGATTCATTACCTACTTATATAAATATCTTACATAATTTCGGTTTTTGTCTTTTCGGTCTTAAAATATTTCTGGTATTTTTTAAAATATATAAAACTAGCATATGCGCACTTTTTTACTCCGGAATTGATCACAAAATCCTGTGATTAAATAAATTAGTTAAAACAAAAGTGGTTAGAATTTTTCGGGGGTTCGAGCCACGTCCCAAGTGATTATTGATTTTTTACACGTTTTCCGTATACTCATCTTTTAACTACGAAAATATATATACGTACGTATACGCTTGGTGGTCACATATCTGAATAATTTCAATAATATTTGTTTGTTTTTGATAACATTAAAAAAACTTAAGATTTTAAATTTGCGCGTTGGGCATAATAATGGATTTTTGGGAATTCATTGAATAATTGATAAGAGATACATTAGCGAATAATTAATTTAATTATTTCTCCCTAATACCTACATACATTATCTATAATTTTCATATTTAATATCTTCTTGTTTAATTTACGTATTGAAGTTGTCATTTGTCTTCCCACTAACATTATCTTTTTTCCCTCGCCATCCATTATATGGATGTTGGCTGTCATCACATTAAAAAGCTCTGCAATGGACTGGCCAGATTATTGCCACCGGTTCTTCGATGAATATTCGTTGAAAAACCTATTATTTTTAAAGAAAAAGAATGTGTTTTTTAAAAAAAACTTAAAAATTTAAAAAACACATTCTTTTTCTTCCAGACCCATGGTTTTCCGCAACTTACCCTGCATAGTGAGACACAAGATCTGATATATCTCTAGATGTCCAAGATATTAAAGTTATCTAGTAATCGGCCGTATTCTAAAAATAACAAAATTATTATTTGGTGACTGTTACCCCAATACCCCTAAAAAATAGAAAAATTTAAAAAAAAATTATATCATTAAGATGAAAACATTGGCTTTAATTTAATATATTAACTTTTTAGATGAAAAAATTAGTAGATATGTGTAAAAAAAACTGTTTTTTACCAACTTTTTAAATAATATTAATACTTATTTTATACTTTGGCGGCCTCCGTAGTCCATCTGGTGTGACACTAGGTGCCCATCCCGGAGGTTCCGGGTTCGATTCCTGGTGAGGTCATATTACTCTATGTGATTTTCTCAAGCCTGGATGTTTTTGTGATTATTTCCTTATAGTAATTGAGCATCGTGGTCTGTTCTAGCGTTAAAAATTAATGAAATAAAAATAATATAATTTTCATCAAAAACTTTTATTTTAGACATAACTCCAGATTACAATGATTGGTTTGCGTGATGATATAAATATCGCTTCGACATCAAATAAACAGGTCTTTCTAAAAACACCCAGACATCGTGGAGGTCCGACATTACAATCCTGTATGTGTAACAAAATATTGATGCACCTATTTAAATTTGGATGATTGGCCACTACTACATAGACGTTGTGTGTTGAAAATTGATAATGCACCATCGTTTATAACATAGGTATATACAGAATGCAATATCTGCTTCCTCTTTGGGTTTTAATGACTATTATTTTACTCCACATTGCCCTAAATCAACATATCATGTAGATTTACGATTACATTTCAAAGGTCTCATGTAAAACTGCAAAATTCGTATATGTAAATTAATTTAGTAATTTCACGGACATAGATAAAAACTTCACATCTATTTTTGCGTGTTGGGATAGGTAGTAATCATCGAATAAGGAGGACTGTCGTAAATCTACGTTGAGTGTTAGCTTAACAATCTTCAAAATGTCTTATTATTTTCAGAATAAGGCAAATACATTGTTTTCAATGCTTATTTTTCTTTAGTCGTCAAAACCATAACAATTTTATTCGTAACTAAATGCAACTTGCTTTGAAGATTCTTCCGTAAGTCCACATCTTGAGAGGTTCAATTTGCCTTATCATTTCTTAGGTAGGTATCTATACTTTCATTCCATTAAATAACACCGAGAACACATAAATTCAGACCATTACTACTTTCTGAAGAACTATTAAATGCTTAAAGTCTCATTCACTGATTTGATATATCTATTTAAAATTTTACCGCCAGATCAAATCTAAAGCGTCACGAGCATAATTGATGCTCTGGAAGTTACACCGCGATTACATAAAGATAAAAAAATTTCCAAGAAAACTTCCAATACGCTCGAGTAAACTGCATTAAAATCTATTCGGCCATTTTGAAGTTTTAATGTAAAAGACAGATAAACGCAGCATTCTATATATATTTTGAAATAAATAGTCTTTCTAGCTTAAATTATCTATTATTATTTTCCAGAATCTCTAAAAGTCAATAGATAGATGTACAATTTTTTATTTTATTAATATTTTATGTTTGTGTTTATTTATGTTTATGTTTATTGTTAGTTTGTTTAAAATGCATAAAAAGTATTATAAATACTTATGAATTCTTTTGAGGTCTCAGTGAATTTGTCACTTTTCTGTCAGATATAATAATTTGTTTTTTATTCAACTTTTCCCTTTAATACATGTAATAATGACTGGAGTCGATGAACCAAAAATATTCATTCTGAATTTAATAGTTTCAATTAGAATACGTCTAGACGCACATACTTAGGCTGACGCCCAAATTTCTCTCCGACTGCTTGTCTGGAGTCGAAGTCATCATGGATTACCATTCGGTGAATCCGTTGGGGGTTGAGATAAGAGACAGGCTGTCGATTTTGAGGGATCGAAGACAGGAGGTTAAAATCGGCTGGATACGTTGACACTACGGAAAAAGCTGGAATGAAAAAGCCGATGTAAAAGCACGGGAAGCTACAACCAAAACTACTCCAAATTCCCACATAGCAAAACGGAAGATACGTGAAAGAACACGAAATACGTGGAACCAAAGGTATGTGTCCGAACCGGCGAGAAAGATGACAAAGATGTTTTTCCCATCTGCCCTAGACGCTCAGAAGTTCAGAGTCTCTGTCACGCCAACCTTTGAACTAACACAGATGCTAACAGGAGATGGCCTATTCAAGAGTTACCTTCACCGTCTCAAAATAATTAATGACGACACATTCCCTTACGATGGAACTGCCACACGAGATGTTTACCACCTTTTGATGTTTTATCTCATCGTCAGCACACAAAGACACAGGCTGGAGGTAGCGTGCAGACAGAAGGACGTCAACTGGAACGACATCACAACCGTGATAAGTCATAAGGACTTATCACGAGAGGTGGTATCTTTCTTAGAGAATGTAGTCAGGACATTGAAAGTAATAAATAACAAATGAAACAAAAGCCTTTCGTAATAAAAACGTATAGGAAGGTCCCCTCAGATGCGACTCCTTCTGAGAGAGGTTTCCCGTGGTTCCTTCTCCACACAGGCAAATGCGAAGGAGTTCCAAATTCCACGGACAAATTCCTCCCGTTCCAACAAAGCTGGTAGTAGCTGGAGTAGAATACCTAAACTCCTATTAAGGTACTTTATAGGAGTTTAGGTATTATACCTATAATAATATAAGCACAATCCTTTTACATAACAAGCAAGGCCAAAAATAATTGTAACTCACATCTAAAAAAAAACGGTCTTCCTCCCAAGACTAGGTGCTTAAAATTTTTCTCTATGGATAAGTAGCACGCCTCAAGAATTGAGATTTAAATCATACTCATAAAATAAATAAAAGTAATATATATTGTCACAGTATGTGGCTGTGGGTGGCAATTGAAAACACTAAAATATATTTTTTTTTTAATTTATCACCTAAAAGACACTGAACACGAATTAAATCGGAACACTGTTCTTAAATGTATAGTAGAATATTCCTTGCACTTATTATTACTGTTTCTTAATTCGCACTATTCCACGCTGTTTTTATTGCTTCGATCCCTTTCTAGAAAATTCCGTTCAACATTTGCATCTAGAAAAACTTCTCGCCCGTGGTAAGAACTTACTTTATTTTATATCCCTGGAATATATACGCTGATCACACTGCGCTCGCATTGGTTAAACTTCAATCAAAGACAGATGCGTAGTGCGACGCTCCGTGCTTTTATAAGTAAATAAACGCCTTCTCGATCTTTCGAGATTTTACGATAACTGCCTACTCATTGCGAGAGTCGTGTGGTTCATTCTAGAACCTTCTAGTATCTTCTAAAAGGTGCAGACTATTATAAAATCGTTGATTACTGTCTTGTTACAATTACATTACAGGTGTAAAAGTATAAATGAGAAATATGATCTCTTATTTATGTATTCAAGGATTGATAAAAGTCAGCAAAGGCGTAGTTTGAATAAATTAATATAACCGAATATTCACATCGTATTCTATCAGCATACTGCAACTTGGTAACCACGAAGAAGAACGCTCACATTCTCGAAAAATCTGTCTGACAAATTACTAAACCAGTTACGAGAAAATCCACTACATTAACTCATATTTTTTGAATTCGCGCATTCATTGATGTTAAAAGTGGATCCATTTCTTCCACAACAAAGCTCGTGTTAACTTCTTTTTGTGCCCCGAGATGTCTCTTATTGGGTGCGGAATGCTCGGGGCTGCCGCGCCGAGAAATTTGTGAACCATGTCACGATGCGGGAAGAGGTGAAGGCGGTGATCAATATGGTGGATCTTAAAGCAGCTTATTCATGACGCAGTTCCTGCTTCTCATTCCTCGCTCGGTTATTCATCG
>JADDOH010008272.1:0-21260 GCA_016648135.1 Agrypnia vestita
TTTGTACAAATTATTCCGTATCAAATCAAGGATATTTTAGATACCTTCCACACAGCGAGATCTTGTAGGCTATTATACTGTTTCTGTGAATCAATACCAATTGTGATTTTTCTTGTTTATTGTTTATAATGTTTATTAGTTGTTCCATCGCTCAAATAGACCTTGTTTAATATCAAGCAACCGCTTATGGTTTTTGTAATCGTACGAATTCCTTTCAAGACATAAATCTGATAGGGAAGGAGTGACAAAAAATGTGCATACGGGATTAAGACAAAATAGTTTAATTAATTGCAAATAAGTAAATGCCGTGTTGGAATAAACATTAATATTACTTTAGATCGAGGCTTTCATGTCTTATGTTTTCATGTATTACACCTAGTTGAATAAAGTTAATTTGTGAGTTTTAATTATTTTTAAGAATAATGTTAATTTGTCATTAGTTATTCAAGCTCCCAGTAGTAGGGACTTCCGTTATTGGTAGTGTTTCAAAATAATTATTGTTTGGAAAATTTTCAATTGTCTGCCTGGTGGAATGTGGCTTATATAATTTTTTTTTAGTGTTCTCTATTTTTATTCTTTTCTTATATTCTTATACCAGGGGTGGAAGAAAGCTGATTTGATAAGATAATGATTAGTATAATGAAAGTCCTAAAAAAAATGTTTTGCATTCAATCCAGCTTACATATTGAAGTAAGAATTTTCATTATTTAGGTGTAAATAATGTTACATTAATTAATTTACGCCAAGTTGTCTTAATTTTTCTTCTAGTAATAAGGTTTAACATAATTTCTTGAAAAAAAAAATGTTTATCGAATTTGATTATGTTAGTATATGTAAGCATTCCTTTTGGGCAAGTGGCGTTGATGCAAATTCATGTACTTTGTAATCCCAAAAGAAATTACAAAGATGTATACAGAACCTTAACATTAGGGGACCCGCTTGAAGCATGTATCCCATGTAAATAAGTTTTTATGTTAATTGATTCACTAAAAAATGCCACGATGTCTGTATAATTTTAGCCCTTTGTTTTGTATCTCTATAGGCCGGTTGTTTCAAGTTGGATTAAAGTAAGCGTTCTTAAAAAGCATAGATTTTTACGTTCTCCACCAATCAGACGATCCGTTTTCGTAAAAATCTATGCTTTGATCGGCCGCTTACTTTGATCGAACTTGAAACAACCGGGCCTATGTCACATATTGACAATTATGTTTGGTCCAACTAAGAAGTACAAGCTTGTTTTATTTAAGTTAAAATTAAAAATAAAACCAAGTATCGAGTACATTTTGTCATTGTTGAAAAAAAAATTAAAAAGAAAAAGAAAGGAAGAGAATATGCGTAGTGGTAAATTTTAAATACCGTTCGGTTTATCATATAAAAAAAAGAAATAATAATAATTTTGTGGATGTATCGAAGAGGATAATCAATGTTAATGATAAGGATTGACCTGTAATGATGTAATGTATAAATAACGTTAAATATTGGGAGGCCTACTATAAGAATCAAACCGACGACTTAATAATAAGATTGATATTGTAATGCATACTCAAGGAATTTTACTGTGATCTAATGAAACCCTACGTTCAATCCCATGTAATTAGTCAATAATGGTAGAAATAACTGGTCGATAAAAATATGTCTATCTGGCGCGTCGATTTAATTAAGTATGTATATGTAAGCAGTTTTATTTTTTGGGTAATAAGTGTTGATGCGAATTTGTGTTTTCAATTTTCCGCCTTTGCCAATTTGTACTGTAATATTTTCCTTAAGTTTAATTCATTTTGCAATGTTTTTTTTTGGTGACGGGATAGTGAACAGTGAACAAACAGTGAACAAAGCGTTCGTGAAATAACAAAGTGTTTAGGCCTACATACCAGAAAAGCATCGAAATTAGCCACAAACTGGGAGAACAATAGGGGGCGAAACGGAGGCAACATTGGGTTCGGTAACCAATAGCGTCAATCGGGACCTGGGAGGGACCGAGGGAGACGAATGAACGACGGAGGCGAACATCGAAGGAGCCAATCGGCGAAAGACCAACGAGGAGCTGGAGGCTTCCCCTCGAGCCCCCGCGACCACACTCTGGGTCGCCGGGGAGAGAATATAAGGCGAAGCCAGCCGCCAAGAAGGCAGTTGAGTAGTGGAGGAGTTGAGGAGTTGAGTGTGGAGGAGTTGAGAAGTCGAGAGGGTGGAGAAGCTAGAGATTCTAGCGGTGCCCGTAACAACAGCATCGCCGATCACTCTAGTAACTCCTGGAGGAGCGAAAGTCGAACGGTAACAACCGCCATTCGCTACCGAGTGCTGTGACGCACCGCCGCAAACGCCTAAGTATCAGTGCCGCCGCGACGCCGCAGGTGTACCACCGCGACGGAGAACCGACGCTCTGCCGACGACCACACGAGTACCCCGACGACGCCAGAAGCCGTAGAAGAGACCTGCATCCACAGAGGAGGACCAGCAGAAGCCGCCGCCGACCGAAAGAAGCGGCACGAAGAAGACATCCTTCACGTTCTCCGCAAACAGGTTTACCCCAGCTTAAAGACTTTTTCTCCCGCTCGCCTAGTTTTACCAAAAAGGGTTCTCGTCACCATCCGTTTTAGCTTTAAGATCAGACTCTGTATGTGCCTTGCCTTTTTTGTTGTTTTCTATTTTGTTTGCCTCTCTAGATTAAGATTCATTTAAATTGTAAACTGACTACCACTTTGCCTCGTTTTATGTAGATCATTTGCTAGTTTGCTCAATATAGAAACTTGTAAAATTGTTTCGATTTTATTATTTTTATATCCCTTCACCCGCCTTGAGATATCAGTGTCCCAGTCAGTCACCGACGTGTTGATTGTACCTAGGGGAGGGCGTAACCGCCGGCATACGTAGATCTGAGATCTCCCAGCCGGTTTATCACGCAGGGATTTTATATCACCTCTGACCCCACCCCCCTAGTCTGGTACATCAACCGGAAAAAATATATCGATTATACGAGAAAAAATATCAAAAAAAGGTCGCCAGAAAAAAAAGTGAAAATGATACCCAAAAAAGGTCACCAAAAAAAAAATATCGATATTCAATATATGGCCAAAAAATATATCGACGATAAATATCGACATTTTTCAAAAAAAAAATATCGATATATTGATATATCGATATTTTTTACCCATCCCTAGGACCCATCCAATACCAGTTGGCGGCTGTCAAAATTTATAGCAATGTTTTAAATCCTGGTGTCCGCTTTCCTTTTTAATACTTTCGTAAAATGGACCCAAACGATAATATACCAACTCAAGAAATCGTTTCAAGATATGAATGGCTCGTAAGTTATTTATTTATGATTAACACATTAGATTTACGTAATTCAGGTTAACCTCAAAAATTTTATATTTTGTAGTGTCCGACCGAAACCGAATATTCGGAATCTGTCTCAGTTTCGGCCGAAACCGAAACTTTTTTTTGGCTTATTTTTTACACTTATACAGACAGTTAAATGAAATAAAAAACAATAATTGAAATATGTGAAACAAAAAAAATATATTACTGATATAAAACAAACAAAAATTATAAAAATTAATAAAACATGTTAACTACTTCTTGAAACAAAAATTTGTCAATAGTCAGCACTTACATTATAAAGGAAGGACCTCATTAATTGAGTATTTTAATTTTAATTGCGTTTACAACCACAACATTCTTATAATATAAAATATGTGTACATATTAAATTAAATAAAAAACGAGCGAGACTTACAGTAGTCGCATAATATGGTGTGTAACATTTGACATCTCACAAT
This sequence comes from Agrypnia vestita, assembly GCA_016648135.1. Taxonomy (NCBI): domain Eukaryota; kingdom Metazoa; phylum Arthropoda; class Insecta; order Trichoptera; family Phryganeidae; genus Agrypnia; species Agrypnia vestita. The sequence continues at coordinate 3,779 of JADDOH010008272.1, forward strand.
TAAAAATATCAATTGAGCAGCGACAGAAATTAATTTCAAAATTTAAAAATGCAAAATATGGAAATATTTATTCGAATAATTATTCATCATTACTCACTTGCATTTTTTATCAATGAATCTGCACTTTTTTCAGACATTTATTATTAAAAATTTATTTATAAGTACAGTTGCCGGAAACTTCTTGAAATTTTTTGGCGTAGTGGGGGAATGCACAGCAGACAAAATTTGGGTCTCTTTGGTGGAATGGTACATGCGCTGTAAAATTTCAAGATGTTTGTCGGCTACTGTGCATTTATATTAATATACATATATATACATATTTATTAATTAGTAAATACGTGTAAAGAAAATGTATGTACATTTTTTTAATATTGTATTTTGCCGCACTGTGAACTGTCGTTAAATAATTGTGGCGATGTCGATAAAACAGTGTACTAGTATATTTTGGAATTTGGTCATTAGAAAAATATTCAATCCGGATTGCTTTTTAAAAATGGAACAAAAATTAACGAAATTAGATGACGTGCCATTCTCGAATATAGAATGGAAGTCCGTTGTTTCGAATCCCGGTAGCAGTTAAAATATTTTTTGTTATACTGTTGTATTTTGCTATAACTTTGTGGTTATTCATTATGAATATAATTAAACTAGTTAACTTTGTTTACACCACTAAAATTTTAGTGGTGTAAACAAAGTTAACTAGTTTCATTATATTTTTTGTTAATTTGATTTTTCTGAATGTTTTTTTTTGATTGATTAATAAACATTTGTTTAATTTAAGATTCACAGAACTTCGTTCTGAAATTGCAACTTCACAATAATAATGTGTTTTCTTTCATATCATATACATTTATTAATACAGTACCAACCTCTCGGCGGAAATGCGTAACAAGAAATAATACGCCGGGGAAGCGCGCGCAATTTCATTTGACCAATGAGCGCGCGCGGTGATAGAGTTGGCCATCAGATGGTACCAACCCATTTTCCGAGAGGTTGGTACCGTGTTAATAAATGTATATGATATTAATGAATACACATTATTATTGAGAAGATGCAATTTCAGATCGAAGTTCTGTGAATTTTAAACAAATTTTTATTAATCAATTAGAAAAGACATACAGAAAAATCAAATTAACGAAAAAATATTTTAACTGCTATCGGGATTCAAAACAACGACCTCAATTCTATATCCGGGGATGGCGCGATATCTAATTTCGCCACGTCAGTCTGGTAAGTTAACGAAAAATATTCGACCTTATAATATGTAGTTTCTTTTTAATTGATTAACATTTTTATTCCATTTTTAAATCAATCCGGATTGAATATTTTTCTAATGACCAAATTCTTAAATATAATAGTACACTGTTTTATCAACATCGTCAAAGATCTTTTGACAGTTCACAGTGCAGGGGCTGCGGATTGTATATATGTATTATACTCTAAGGGTTGCGTACTCTATCCATAATGTTTCGATTCGACCTTTATGCTGGTAACAATTCTTAGGCACCGGGTTTTTTTTTATTTTCATTTTTCGGCGGTTCAATTTGGTGTCTCTACCAGCCTAACTTTACCTGCTATTCTAACAATTATTGTAGTGGTATCTGTTGTTTTTGCAAAATTTCAAATAACATTGTTCATACCAGTGAATTTGATGCCATTATATTTGTTTATTTTGTATACATTTATTTTGTATATATCCCCCACCTGATATTTATTTACCTCTGTGAATATCAGAATATGTTTGTTTCGATATGAAACTGAATATTGTTCTTTCACAAAGGATATTTTATTTGGAGAATCTTGTAGATACATAGGAAGTGCATCTCACTGTGCGTTGCTGCAGTTCGGTTTTACGTTTTAGAGCTTTCTGATTGATTAAATTCGTTAATTTCAAACCTGTCCAAGATAAAACGTCTAAATTAACGGCATTATAATGTTATGCAATAACTGTCAAGGTACAGAAATAGCAATATTGCTATTTTTAGAATACGGTCGAAATAGTTATTTAATTAAAATAAATAAAGTAGAACAAATATATAAATAAATAAATAACTTAACCCCGCTACAAGATGTCACTTTGGAAATATCAGTTGCCTTTCTATATATTTCTCTTTTCTATATCACAGGCGGCAAAATACAATATTTTAAAAATGTACATGCATTTTCTTTACATGTATTTACTAATTAATAATAAAAAAAATATATGTATATTAATATAAATGTATTTATAAATTAATTTTTAATAATAAGTGTCTGAAAAAAGTGCAGATCATGATAAAAAATGCAAGTGAGTAATAATGAATAATTATTCGAATAAATATTTCCATATTTAACTTTTTAAATTTTGAAGTTAATTTCTGTCGCTGCTCAATTGATATTTTTAATTGTGAGATGTCAAATGTTACACATTATATGCGACTACTGTAAGGCTCGCTCGTATTTTGATATTACTGCTATAAAACAAAACGAAAATTAACAAACATGTTAACTACTTCTTGGAATAAATATTTGTAAATATCAATAATCAACACTTACATTATAAAGGAAGGAGCTCATTAATTGAGTATTTTAATGCTTAAGACTAAATTTAACATTTATTCATTTATTGAGATCTTTTAATTGCAGTTAGTAATGTATGATTACCTAATTAATAACTAGTAACTAGCAACTAGCGAACTCAGCTGATGATGGCGGGTGACACACGAGCCACGAACTAGGGATGGGCGTTGAATGGACGGAGTAGTTGAAATCAACCGTTGACGTTGCGTCGACGCGTCGACGGTTTACGTTTATAGCATGGACTAGTTGAATTCGTAGACAGTGGACGGTGGACGATTCGAGATACAACGTAGTGCAAAGCAACGAGTGAGAGCAAGACAAAACGTCTCCGTTTATTTCTCTCTCATCTCTCACTGTCGACTTGTAGACGCCATAGACGTCATAGACGGCTCGACGGGTAATTTCATTTCAACTCTAAAGTGCACGACCATAGAGTACAGATCTGTGTACACGAACTATGACAGAGACTTGAAATTTGAATGCATGCGTAGGGTGAGAAAGGCTTAATAAGCTATTATCTATTATTTTTTACTTGATTTGTGCGACGTGCACGTGCGACGATTCGGTGAATTCCTAATTTTGCGCTGTGTAAAATAAAACAATTCTGTTTAATTATTTTATTTTTTATTGAACTATTATTTTACTGCTTACACCTGATATTGTTGTGTATACCTACTTCTTTCTTTATTATATATAGAAAGAAGTATATAAAACAATATGTAAAAGCCTATAATATGCGTAAACAAATCAATAATTAAATATTTCTTTTTACATATAAGCACAAGTAGCGGTTTTACTTTCCCCGAAACACTATATTCCTTCGAATTTCTGTAAATTTAAAAAATTAACGTAATAAAAATAGCCAACGGTTGAGCCGTCGAGCAGAGTCGCGTCGAACAGTAGACAGTTGATCATCGTCCCGACGTTTAGATAGAACGTCCGCGTAACGAAGTTGACGAATTCAATTAGTTGATCGTCTCGTCGATGGACGGACGTGGACGGTCTCGTTTCGTCGACGGTAAATACGTCGACGACCCATCCCTACCACGAACTCACCCGAAGTCAGCCGAACGACGCGCGATATGCAGAGTTTCGAATGCAGAGTTTCGGTGCGGCCAAAGAGGTTCGGCAGATTTTCTGCCGAAACCGAATCCGAACCTTCGGTCGGTCACTAATATTTTGTATTGATTTAAAAACATTTTCTAATCTCTTTTTAGACATATCTAATTTCAAAGTAGTTTGAATAATAACAACATTTTACGTTAATTTGGTATTAACAAAATGTTAATAAAAAAAATTACCAGTCACTTTTCAGATTATTATACCATTTATATTTTGGCGTTTTAATTTAAGATCCGACCTTGCGAATTGTACAAAGAAGAATACAAGGATTGTAGGAGTTTCAAAGCGAGATTTAATCAATACTTCATATATGGAGAGCTTCAGGATTGCACCCCGTGGAAGAAAGATCACGAAAATTGCATCAGATTAATGGAAAATAATGATGAAAAATCTAAGGTATTTCATATTAATTTAACAATACAACAATGTTCCAATAATAATAATGTGATATCCAGAAGAGTGGTGTGGAGTAACTGTAAAATTTGGGTGTATCTGTCAAACAGTGAGAATATATCAGGGAGTAGGTGGAGTAATGAGAAGAGGGGAGGTGGCACCTATGTTTTCCGCAGGGTCCTAAAGAAGAAGTATCCAAATTTTGTGTAAGACACAGTGTAACAGTATAGATTTTTGCAAATAATATATTTTGGGGAGAGGATGAGGTAAAGGGAAGAGGAGAAATTTGCATTTTTTCTGCCGGGTCCTAAAGAATAACTACGCAAAATTTCGATACGATGGTCGATTTCGATACGAAAAAAGTAAATAATTACAGATGTTATAGTATTGTTGTCTTGCAACGAGCACTGCTTTAAAGACAGATTAATTTTATAACACTTAATCAATGCATAAAGAAGGCACTTGTAATCTTCAATCCGTAACGAAAAGTAAACTATTTTTTGCCGACGGAACAAGTCGAAAAATTGGATCGCAAGCCTTATGCCGCGCACGCGTGTTGCATCTGACATGTCATTTTTCGATAAAAATTACGATAAATGCAGATATATCGATATGTTTGTTGAATTCTATACAGAAAACATTTAGAATTCGACTGAAATAATACATTTTAATAATATGTAATGCATTTTCACATTTGCAGTCGATAGGCTGCATAGAAATCGTATTATATTATGTCATTGTCCGCGTTTCGATGTTGAACATTAACATAAATATAGGTACGGCCATCTCTTTTTGTCGTGCCCTTCTCATTCTTGCAATTATCACGGCCTGAATGACGAAATCTCGTGTCACTTGATATTACATTCAGATTGTTTTTCATAACCGTCTTGAAAGAGCATGATCAAATTACCGAATACCTCGATATTTCAAACTTCTACTGTGAATTAGTGATGGGTCCGCTCTGTACTCACTACTACAATGTAGTAATAAATTACATTGAAGTGCACACTTCACACGTTTTCAAGTGTAGTGCACACTACAAACTACACACACTTAAAAATTATTGAAAGTACATACTTCAAATACTACACTTCATTTCAAAGCGAACACCACAAAGTACACATACTTCAAAGTTATCGAAAGTACAAGCACATACTTAATAGTCGATTTTTTATGTTTTTGGGAAGTTGATGTAGATAAATGAAGAAATCTTTGGAAATTGAAACAACCCTCCCCCCCATGATTTGAAAAAATTTTGGGACTGAATGAAGAAATCTCTGGAAACTGAACCCCCCCCCCCTGGTTTGAAAATTTTTGGGATTGAATTTTTTTTTAGGTCGCCAAATGTTACTTTGGAGTAAATATCTTTCCCGTTAAATAAATATTATTTTTCCCGTTGACCTTTTTTTATAATATATTATTATTATATTATTTTACCGAAATATCTCGATATATTCAGTATATTTTTTCGGGCGAACTTTTTTTTTTAGTCACCAAACTTTTTATTTGGGAAAAAATATAATTAGTTCACTAGTACTACAATTACTTCATTTCATTACACTTTACTTCATTAATATTACAATTACTTCATTTCATTACTTCACTTCATTAATACTACAATTACTTAATTACTTCACTTCGTTAGTACTACAATTACTTCACTTCGTGTAGTTTTTACTACAATTGTAGTGTACACTTTGTCTTCATTTTGAGATGTAGTTTTTCCCTTCGCTACTGTGAATGTCCAGCCTTAAAAATACATGTAATATTCTATAGAAGGTTCAAAGAGGGGAGTATGTACGCGAATGTTGTTTCGGGTGATTCGTATCTTTGTAGGTAGGTACATAGTAATGAGGAAAAATATTTTCGTACAGCAAGATAACGAAATCTGATCCTTAAATAAAATTCAGAGGATATTTGAAGAGACCAAAACAAAATACAATAATCTGTACACGAGTTGAATTAGGGCAAGTAAGAAAAACGTATTCTATACAATTATGAAGTATTTGTCTGAAATGTGTATTTTTTTCAGGTGTGTTTAATAGAAAGTGAATATGCACGAAGAAAAGCAAGACTCCAAGCCCACCGTAATAACAATATTTGGAATAAAAGGTCGGAGCCACCTAGCGACTGGAGTAAACCATTACCTGAATGGATTGTCGAACGAGATAAAAACTCCTTTTTGGATATTAAAGCCAGAGAATTGCGAGGAGAAGATATGACTGGTGTTGATACTTCAATAAAAACCAGTTGTAATATATTATAAAAAAAAGAAAAAAAGAATGTTAAATTTTTTTTTAGTTTGTTTTTATTATTGTTATTTAATAAAGTAATATACGTTTTTCAATATTTTATATTACAATTACAACATTATTCATGTATTATGTATGCAAGGAAAGTGAGCTTATTATGTATGTCAACATGTCAAAAGATTCGAGGAGGAAAATAAAATGTGTGAAATATATTTGTAGGCGATGAATGTTTGGAACCAGTAGATGAATTTATGTATTTGGGAATTATGTTCGATAGAAGAGGGAAGGCTGAGAAAGATGTCGAGAGGAGGGTAACTGCAGAAAATAAGGTTGAATATGTCAACCAAAGCGAGACTAGCAGTACACAATGGAATTCTGTTAACAACACCATCGTATGGAAGTGAAGTCTGGAGCTGGCAAAAGAGGAACAAAAGTACATCGAGTGCATTGGAAATGGGATCACTTGGACATATATGTGCAAATCCATTATAATAGAGTGAAGGATGAAGAAATTAGGAAATTATTTAAAGCTGATCTTAGCACAGTTAATAAGATTAAAAAAGGGTTTTCAGATGGTTTGGGCATGTAGAGCTATTGAATGAGAAAAGAATGGTAAAAAAGCTATAAGTCTCATGTCGATTCGAACACATCACCGTAGCATCTATGGCAGCATTGCAGACATATGATGTGATGAATCAAAATATCGTATGCATTTTAAGGCGGCCATACACACTCCGGTGCATCGTAGAGGTACACCGCATATCGCAGATCGGTACGTCGCACACCGTACCGCAACGTGTATGGGCTTACCCGTAGATCCCATACACGTTGCGGTACACCGCATGAGTCTTCAGTTGTAACTACGATTTTCGAATTGTACTATTCGCATGTTTGAAAAGCATATTTTTATACGATTATAGGATACTATTTTTTAAAGCTCTTTTGTGCGTTTATTTTTATTTCCTACTTAGGCCCGGTTGTTTCAAGTTCGATCAAAGTAAGCGGTCGATAAAAGCATAGATTTTTACGAAAACGGTTCGTCTGATTGGTGGAGAACGTAAAATTTCAGTTTAAACTCTACGCTTACTTTGATCGAATTTGAAACAACCGGGCCTTAAGCGTTGTTTTATATGACATTGCACGCGTTAAAGATTTTATATAAATATATTATATGTATATATTCATATACACGTTATATTACTATACTTTAGAAGGATCACCTTTTTCAACTACGGTTTTTGCATGACATTGCACAATATGTCAAATATTTTATTCAAAATGGCAGACGGCATTCAATTGTGTTCGCGTGTCACATCTGTCAGCTGTCATCTGTTACGGTGTCGCACCTAGCGATGCGCGATTACGATTATTATAACTCGAATTATTCGATTATTGAAATGTTTCGAATAATTCGATTATTAAAATCATTCATAATTAAAATCATTCGAATATCAATTTAGCACTGCGCGACGTGACGCCAGGCAAAGCCGAGAGCCGAGTACCGATCACGCCCACCCACTCCGCGAAGCATTCAACAACGAGTGATTCTACTAACCATCCGGAATAATTTCAACACGAGTGATCACTCATGATGGTTAGTAGAATCATTCGAATGAAAATTAGGTATGAATAAAAAAGATTCTTAAGTATATATTTCTCTCTCTTTTGATATACCATTGGCTTCATATATAAGAAGAAGACAGATGATAACAGAATGTCGTAACGTATTTGACAAACGAAAACTTCTTAACATAGACAAGGAAAGAGTTTTTATTGTCTTTCTTTGTCTAATCTCCTTACAATGTGAGTGAATGTTGGTGAACGTATGTCTTTTGTCTTTTGCCGCAGCCCGCGGCTAACTTCAGACCGAATGATTATTCGAATAATTCACTCGCCGTTGACGTCGATTATTAATTCGATTATTTACTCAGTTACTAATTCTATTCGAATAGAATTAGTAACTAATGACCGAATGATTATTCGAATGATTCACTCGCCGTTGGCGTCGATTATTAATTCGATTATTTACTCAGTTACTAATTCTATTCGAATAAAATTAGTAACTAATGTCAACGCCGAGTGAAATCATTCGAATGATCACTCGGTCCGATGTTCGCCGCGGTCAGCGATAATATTATTGTTTGTTAGACGTTGAATTTTCGATTTTTAGAGGGATTTAAAAATAATAGACATATATTTTTTTAAGAATAGCAATTTTGAAAAAATAGGTATGTTAAATTTTAATTATTTGGCTTTGAATAACGAATTAACATGACGCTGTGAAATATTTGGTGTATTAAATAAATAAGACATGTTTATTGAATTTGGCATACCTAGCTCTGTTCTTATTTTTTGAGGACAATAAAAATAATTACTTTTAATATCATCCAATGTACATTATTTATATCATTTTAAATAATATTATAACCCCGATTTTCATAAAATTAATGAAAATATCGGAAGAATCATAAAAATAATAAAACTTATTACAAAAATATTCATATTCAAATTACGATAACTAATATGCATCAACTTATCATCGCTGCATATACCGAATGTAACATACCTAGTTCACAATATTTCGTAGGTAGATCCCTGCCTATGTTGAGTCAAAAACGCTCAAGCAACCATGACCTAATATCAATAGGTAGTAACGGAGATAATCGACTTCAAAGTTTTTGTTTTCTATTCAATATTTCTGACTAATATTCTACAAAAAAGTTGGACCATCATTCAAGTAACGTATGTATACCAAAAATTTAAATTTCAATCGCTTTAATATAGGCCAAATAAAATGAAAAAACTTTAATTTCTGAAAAAAAATCTTTAAAAAAGTTTTAATCATTTGGCTTGTGTTAAATAAAGCATAGCAATCTTTATAAGTTAAAGCGAAAGTTTTAATTTTTGTTTTAAGTTATTTTAATGACGGTCCAGCTTTTTGCAAAAGATGAGTATAAAAATGCATACTTTGAAGTTAATTATCTCCGTAACTACTGATATTAGATCAAGGGTTGCCTGAATATTTTCGATTCATAACATAGGCAGGAATCTACCAATGAAATATTGTGAACTAGGTCTGACACACCTTGTATAATATAGCTCATATGTGATGTTTAGTTTATTCTGTGATAATTGAAAAAAAAAGTAACTGCGAAGAATAGACTTACAATTTTTTTTTTAAATTACTAGGCATACTTTAACGTCACTATTTTTTTTATACAAAAAAATGACATTTTTTCATGTTTTTTGCACATACAATTACTTTGCATACTTCCGGCATATGGAATTTATTCTGTACTGACTTACGGCCACAAAATGTGAGAGTATAGAGAAAATATTATATATTAGTATTATTTTCTTTGCGGGTAACCCGCGTCAAAGTCTGGTCCTCAGAAGGATCATTCGTCAACCGACGTTTCGCCTGAATCGCAACGGGCATCTTCAGGGTGCCTTGTTAATAAATTTCCATCACGAGGGGCAGTGCGAGCATGTCCGTTCGTATTGGAAGCTTACTACCAAGCCTTGTAGCCAGTGACATGGCCACTGGACAACGAACTTCAATGTTATTTACCAATGTTTTCGCATGGTTTGGCCATGTGGAACTGAGGAGCAAGGAAAGGTAAGGAAAATTGTTTGTCGAAGGCAGCAGAAACAGAGGGCGTCTGCGGAATTAAAATAATAAAACAATATACTCGGTGTATCAAACTCTTTTATTGTATTTTATATAACTGAGCCCTTGCCCGGAATAACGTTGTATCCAACACAAATGTCAATTTTGAGTTATTGATGCAGTTATGTTGGGTATGTTATTATGCATCGATTAAGGTAAATAATATGTCAAGAAAAAAATATTTAGGCTTCTGGCTGCATTTTAAAGTTATTGGTTTGTGGAATAACGTTTTATAGTTATAATTCTAATAAATAAAGCTTCTCAAAATGGGAACATGTATAGTGTTTCTCAAAATGGCGTCGCCGAGCGTCAATATCGTGGAGCGTGGTTTAATTCACATGAATAAAGGGAGAAAACGAACATCTAATGTTTTAAATTGGAAAGATATCAAAGCCAATAAGTTGAAGGATGCAGGAAAGGAGTTTTTATCCAGAAAAAATATTATCAAACCTGCAATTGACCCGCCAGAACATGTTTGTGGAATAACGTTGTATACGATTTGGCAGTTCTGATTGATATTGTGATTTCATATGTGACAATATTATTTTGTCGAACGTTAACCGATTTTACTCAATTGATTTATCCATATTGATATTTGAAATGCTTTTTGATAATAATGCTGGCTTTATAGTGCTCTTTATATCGTAACTTAATATAACACCGATACAAAAAGTTTATTTAATTCCTCATTCTTTTTCGCAGGGTCGAGTTTGTGCCAAAAATGTTTAAATCCGGGATGTTTTCTCCATTTTAATATCAAGATAAATATTTAATCAGTATTCAGGTTACTGAATTACAATGAAAAAAGTAATCATCTCGTCTTGTGTATTAAGAAATTGAATGTCCGACGCCGTATTCAGCAAACAGACGGAGATATGTAATAGTATGTACGAGAGACTTATCGTTCCGTAAAAGCTCTTTACCTACTAATGATCTCATCACAATCAGAGCTCAAACCTTCCACAAAGAATTAGAATCATGGATCTCCTATAGCTTTCTACCAACTATATGTGGAAGGAGGGCAAGATTGGCTACCGTTTGGAAAAAAATCATGCAGTTAGGGAGCCTGGAACTAACTTCAATGTATTCCAATCTACTGGCAATAAGACTGTTAAGCTCAAGGACCTCGATTACATTTGTGAATTCATGTTAGATGAGCACATGCTGCTTTTAAAAGGCATTATCAAGTAAAGCAGAATAAAAAAATCCATTTTGCGGAATAACGTTGTTTGTGAAAATTTCATATACAACGTTTTTCCACTGATTCAGCATGTTTTTTTACAATAGATTCAAATTTAATTGACTTTTCCCCCTATTTTATATTGAGATTAGTTAAGAATTATATATTTGTTATATTTAAAATATAAAATGTAATAAATTGTAACTGGTTTCGTTTTTTCAATTTTTCTCGGAATGAGAGAATTGTTGGATACAACGTTATTCCGGGCAAAGGCTCAATTAATACAAGCAAGTTTTAACAAGGCAAGGGCTCAACTATTAACGGGAAAATGAAAATTTTAATAAAAAAAATACAACTTTCAATTATAATTAAATGAAGCCATATCTCTTTTGGCTTTATGCCTTTCCAAAACAACTCCGTGAATTTCCTGCCGATTCTTCAGTAGTGTTTCGAAAATCTCTAACTGAACTGCTATAATTTTTTCTCTGCATATCACTTGGAGTCGTTTTGGCTTTTATTACCTGCAAACAAAGAAAAGGTTATAAACAGAGAAACTAGAAGAAAAACAATATAGATCAAAATAAAAAACATTTTGTAATCGCAAAGACTAAATATGTAGGAAAACACGTAATTTTATCAATAATCTAACCTTCCTGGCGCATTTCTTCATAATCTCGAACCTATTTCGAAAATCTGTCAGACTGTATGCATTATATTCTTTGCGTAGTGCAGAAGTAAGATCTGACGATACGAACGTCATCTGTCGAAAAATTAGCTTGCTTTCTCTGAAAAAACATTGTTATCAGTGTTTATTACCATTTAATTAACAGCATAAACTGTTGAATATCGTTAAATTCATGAATACTTACTTTGTATCATTATCAACAAACAATTTAAAAATCACTGTCAAACATTTAAAATGACGTTTAAATGACGTGTTGCCATGTGCAAAATTATAGACTTTTGAAAAGTTATTAGAAAAATATTTTACAAAGGTTGTACAAAAACTGGGGTATGTTGTTTGCATAAATTATTTTAAACCGAAGCCTCCCTAAGGCCTGGATGTTTCAAGTTTGAACAAAATAAGTGTAAATCCTGGGTTAAACTGAGTTTGACCTCAAGGTTACGCAAAATCTCACAGAAACAGTTGTTTCAAACTAAATATCCATAAGCGTGCTATAAATATTGTAGTTTATTAACGTTGCAGACATAGTACATTCGTATTTTTTTATTTATGGTCTACTAGAAGCATTCCAATATTCCGATTTGATTATTGATATTTATAGAAACAAAAAATACTCAATCTTCTTTCTAGGAATGCTCCGGTTTATATTAATTAATGAAAAAACATACCCCGGTTTTCATACAACCTTTGAAAAATTAATTTTTTTAAAGACTTACGAATATTATAAGTTATTACCTTTGCAGACATAGTATGAAGTATACATCATTTTTTAAGTATACCGTCATATTTTTTTTGGGCGCAAAAATAATCGATAACTCGTAATTCGATTACTAATCATTCGATTATGAAAATCATTCGATTACTAATCATTCGATTATGAAAATAACTCATAATCGCGCATCGCTAGTCGCACCCAGCACTCGCGGTATGACGCCGGAACGGCTGGAAACAAACTGAAGCCATGTATTCACTAGGGGACAAATCGCGAAACATTCCGAGCGGCATGTCGCATCAACAACTACGCTCATGTTTCGGGGACAATGACGCGGTCATTTGACGTAAAATTTTTGGCTCACCTTAACACAAGACCTTACAAAACTTGCGTAATTAAGCTTATAGTACCAAAATAATTAAAAAAATAAAATAAAACTATATCTTTAGGGTTCTACCGATCTACAAAGTTTTGAAAAATTGTCATTTTTATGAAGATATTTCGCTATCCTCAATTTTGGCTCCTGAACTAAATACAAAAAAATATTTACTTTTTGTTCTATTTAGATGTAAATCATACATGACGTTTCGATTTTCATGTAACAACACGTTACCAGCGACTTCGATTGTTAGGTTTCAACCTGCAAATACCCTCAAGTTTGAACTTGTTTTTGAGGACTTTCTTGACTTGACTCGCGAGTGTTTTCTTCGTAGGTAAAATAACTTTTATGCCATAAAAGTACCATTACGATTGTTACAGTTGTAGGCAGTCCCGACTACAGTGTTAAAAACGGATTCGTAATTTTTAAATAAGAAGTTCGAGGCGTAGTCAGACTACTTATGCTATGTTTGGACCATACAAGGAACTTGACAATCAGCAGCTACCAACTATGAGGGACGTCATTTAATTTATTTTATTTGTCAAGAACGACCTGAAATTGAAATATAAATGAAGTATGAAATTAAAGATCCATCCAAATCAGATATGTATGTGATTGTTTCCTAATAGATCAAGAATATGTGGACCAAAAATTTGTAACTAAGGAACGAGTTAATTAGTGAAATCCAATTTCGAAAAGTATCTCAATTTGAAAAGATACCCCAAAAGCAAACAAAATGATAGTTTTGAAAATAAACTGAAATGTTTTTTAAAGTCATCTGAGAAGCTTTTTGACGTTTCTACTTGTAAATGCACTTCATTTGAATCTCTTTCTTGTTTAAAACCGAAGAAAGTTCACATCAATGAGAGAAGTTTTTATTGGATCAAATAAATGATAGGAAAATGGTTATAAGCGGTTTTGATAAAAAAGAAACGGCTAGATTAATGAATCGACAGCAGAGGTAAATTGAAGAGTCAATAAGGCTAACAAAAAAATCGTATTCTACTCAAGAAACCGATTCTGTCTCAGCAAATTATGATGAAGATTCGGAGATTCCGATAACAGAGGCATCCCCGACAAACACGCCCTCGACAGAGACACCATCAACTTAAACGGCGAATTGGAATACATTGCCATTGCCAACAGTTGCTAAAGTCTGTGATAGATATGGTTTATCGACGCGATCTGCTGCTGCTGTTGCTTCTGCGGTTTTGGCTGACGTCGGCTTGGTTTCTACCGAAGATTTAACTCTGGTTAAGATTACAGTTAAGGTTATAAGATCTACAGAGATGTATCTAAAGCCCGGAAACTTCAAAATATATTGGAGGTATAGATATAAAATGCATTTACTTTTATGGATGAAAAGACCATCGCAAAGAAATTTTAGAAGACCACATCTCAATTTTAGCACAACCTGGATCAATTTATTTGGGACACACAATACTGAAAGACGTGGCACTGCAAAGGGAATTCTTATTTCGATCACAACTAGTAGTAGTAGTAGACAAAGTAGAGGGTCGAGGTTGCAATTAAGATGACGTGATTTGCGTTGAATGTGACGGAACTGCAACTAACATCGATTGGAAGGGTGGCGTGATTCAATATTTAGAGGAGTATTTGGAGAGACCGTTACAATGGTGTGTTTGTATGATGCATGTCAATGAGTTACCCCTTCGTCGTTTATTCTTGGCCTAAGATGGTTGCCCTTTGGGTCCTAGACACCTATAACAGACGCATCACAAAGTGTAACTGACGTTACTTCTAGAGATGGCTTTATTAGAACCGGGATGCAATCTCGAGCAGAAATGCCAAATTTTGGACACAAAAAAAGTTAAAACTTTTAGTTTTTGTCATTGATTATTATCTATATTTTATTTATTTTATTTTCTTGTGCTTTATTTCATTAATTTCAACAATAAAATACCTTTTAAACTTGATTTTTTTATTATTTTTGGCAAAAGGTCTATAAAAACGTAAAATTTACAAAACTTCAAAGCTCGGTAGAGCCCTCAAGATGATAGACAATTTTAGTTTTTTTACCTTTTTCGCAATTTGTGTAAATTTACACAAAATTTGACACCACTTGCAATTGTGTAGCTCAAAAAATTTTTTTCTCGTACATGGACGGGATATCCTAGTGTACACACCGGGATTCACATATCACTTGTCGCGGAAATGTCACCCGATGAGGTTATGATGACAGCTGCGTATCTATTTATTTTAACGAGTTATCGAAACGTAAAAGGAGGAAAAGGTGATGGGTATAAAATTATTTACTGCAAAGAGAAAGAAGGATGTATATTCTATGCGATCTTCGAATGTCTGACGGATCTTTTGCCAATTTCACTCGAATGACAACAACTGTTTTTGACAATTATTACAAATAATCGGGCCTTCCATAGCCAAGCAAGACGATATTAAGGAACGGGAGCCGGTCGCCCAGACTGATTAGTTCCAAAATTCACCAAGAGATGGCTCTAGCGCTGAAATCGGCGGAGCGAGCTTTGTGATTGGCGGAATGTTTCACGAGGGTGATATGGAAGGGATTTTGTAATTTGGCTATATAAACGGTTTCATAACGGCGAGCAATTCAGTACTCCTGAAGGTGCTTTAAGAGCCTATCGGACCACTATTACCAATCTTTTTATTTATCTACCTACAACGACCCTGATTGACTACCTGGACTCTCTTTGGATGTTCTTTGCCTTTTTCAAGGCAACCCCTACTACACCGGTGTTTCTAGATTGGTTTTCATACAACTTGACTATCTGACACTTTCGGTGCATTTTTCGAGTTGAGGCACATGGAACACACAATCTTCTGCGTGTTCCTGTGCGGAACAAGCCGTATATATGTAAAATAAAAAATAATTCGTATTTATTATATTCAATCGGTTTGACGAAACAAATTTAAAAAAGAGTGATAATTTTAGTTGTGACTAAATGAAAGTTATCGAAATAAATTATCTGAAAAATAAAACTCGTTCGTTGTTTTCATAATTAATTTCTCTCTATACTAATAATAATTATTCAATTAACTTGAATGTCTCTTCATTGTTTCACGATAGCAACATTTCGGCGATCTCAGAAACACGATTAACGAAAAACGTGCAATGGACGTGCACCCCGATCGGCGGACGGCGATGAACTAAAAATGGCCGATGCCGGCCGAGCGACGCCATTGTGTTTTTGATTGTGTTCGAAAAACCGACAACTTAGCCAACCTCCACCAACCTGCGCCAAAACCCCCCCCATACACATTGGGCCAACCTTGCATTGGCCCAACCTCGGCCAATGTGTACAGGGCCCTATACACTGCTATACACTATGGCATTGCTCATTAATATTGTTTTGTTGGCAGCATTGGTTGTCAAACGAGACCGATAAATATGTACGTTGTTCTACATGCTTGTACAATGTTCATTGTTTAACGCGCTTCATAGTGATTCCGAGAGGAGTGGTGCTCAGTGTTTGTTGACAAGTAGTATTTTATGTAATTTTGGTTTCCTGTAGTAATTTGCCGTTTCTCCATGAATTTGTGCAATAAAGTAACTCTTGAAGTAACTTGTATAAGTTTTTGTTTTTATGAAATTTCTAATTAAAAATATAATTATAATGAGTGAATTGTAGACAAATCAATATAATTGAGATTGCATTGTTGTGGCATTGTTTTTGATTCAGTTCGCGAGTGTAAAAATAAATATAATATATTTGCTGTGTAAATGTTTATTTTTCTGATTTCTGCAACACCGATTAAAATACAACGAAAACTGTACAATTTCTAGTAAAATATCTTTAAATACTAACCGATTTTATATATTCTCATTCTAGAAACATTAAATATAACCTCAGTGAACTCCTAAATTGATAAAATTACACGATTAAAACGCATGTTACGAAGTTATTCCGAGGTATATTTCATATTTGTTCGACTGTTTTCATTTAATTTTTATGATAACAAAGTGTAACCGTGATCGCGTTGATAAATAATCCTCGCTTCTCTCAAGATTACTCGGGGATTGGTATTGACTTCAAGAAAGTGAATTTGATATCAGTGGAGACAATCCTCAATAGTTAGACATGGCTAGTAAGCAGGCATCGAATGCTAATCTCACCTGTGAAGATTTAAAGAAATCTGATTCTATTGATAAGGAAGATTACTTGGTGGAATACAGAAAGTTCTTTGAAAAGTTTGCAGATGTAACAGGCTCCGGAGATCAGTTACCTGTGAAAGTGATTGGATGTTTATCTGTGACAGAATTTGAGATTCCTGGAGAGATTCTCAGTTACACCCTTCAATACCTGGATGCCATGTAAGTATCTGTATAACATAATTACAGTGAAGTCCTGATAGATCTGGAATATTGAAAATCATTTGTATATGACATAGATTTCCTTAGCATATATATAATTTAATAGGAGTAAATAAGTTTTAGCAATGGTCAAACCATTATTTTTACTGGATACACATGGTACAGTTATTCGAGATTCGTAGTTGATTGTATCTCCTTCATTGGAGCCCTACACACAC
>JADDOH010008274.1:0-57297 GCA_016648135.1 Agrypnia vestita
AAATATAATATGTTTTTTATTTTATCGCAAGTTCAATAATAAGAAAATACGAATAGTTCGGACGGCATGTAACAGACTGGAATTCACGAGTTTATCACCAAATGAGGGTTTATTGACCACTAGACCATTGATCATTCCGAGTAATGGGTAATCAGGTCTATGACGGCTGTATCAAAAATAAATGCTGTCAAAGGGATGATGCCATTTACAAAAATACGGACATCGATTCTGATGTGCGAACGATTCTAAAAAAGCAGTACAAGATGAATGACTTTTAGTAGTTAATAAAGTAATTGCAAATCAAACATATTGGAGGTTCTTATCGAGCGCCGACCTCTCCGTTAGGCAAAGGTCGCCGAGCTATCAACGAAAAGTCAACCGGGAAAACTTCCGCAAAAAAAAAACACGTAAGGACAAATGATTTAACATTAGAAATGAGTGATCAGAAATAATAATAGGTGTGAGAAGCATCGACCCGCGGAGACCCAGGGTTGCCCAAAACATCTGTTAAGAGCGAGGACCCTCTCATTGCGTCGCCAGTGCGCAAATGTGTATGTATTTTTATAAATGAAGAATTATAACATGGATGTTGATACGTAATAATAATACCACGGTAATCCAGAAAAGAAACATCTTTTACCAGGGTTGTGAAGCCGTTGGCATATGGTACTTAAAGTGGAATCGATAGGTCAACTTCGAATGAATCGAAAATGAATGTTTTTTTAAGTCACTTTATAAAGCAGTAAAGATGCAATCTTCGGAAGACTGTTCCGAACTATGTCTGAAGAGTGTATCTTTCTTTGTCTTTCGCTCGCATAAAAGCGCTCGGTGTCGGATCGTAAGCTAAAGTCGATTTTTTAACAACTCTTCAGTCCCGCTTTTTGTTATAAAAAAGTCTTGGGGACACAATTTAGTCGCTTTTTTTAATTGATCAATTATTGAACGTAAAAACCAAAATAATATCATTTATTTTATAATATTTCAACGGTAAATATACAAATTTATAACATATTAATTAAACTTCCGCTCAATGTACACGTGTTTCTGACTAAGAGTATCATCTTTAATACTTAAAGTTGCTATGTCATTATTATATTTGTGACAAGATGTCGAAAGCTTCGAAAGAGGCGGGGTGAATATGACAAGGCTGTGTCTTAATCTTCAGCGATCTCTTCACTACTCAAACTTCAGCATACTCATACTTCACTACACAACTTCAGCAACTCAAAAAATCGAAAACGCTTTAATTTTCAGATATTGCTGCCGTCCAGTATAAAATTTGCCGGAGCAGGGCGGCAACCCTGCGCCGCTAATCTATTTGCGAGGTCCGCGAGGCGCGGAATGCGCGCTCGGCGGCCGCCACAGGACGGCGGGGTTTTCCCAGACACGTAGCAGCGGGCGGGGCGACCACCGGCTGCGGGCGCGGGGGGAGGGGGGAGGAAAAGTGGACGTTCCTTCCTCGGGCCGCCGCGGCCGGGGGCGCGCGGCCGGGCGGAGGGCCGAACGCCGTGTTCATTTTTCCCGCGTACTTAAACGTTATTTTTCTTATTGCCAAAGTAAAGTTTGAGAACTACAGCGGAATGAAACACAAGTTTGTTGACCACTCATTTATCTTATGGTAATTGATCTTAATTATTGGACAACATCGTAATTATGTAGAGATAAAATAGCCCACAAGGCCGCGGAACTTGGACGCGTGCTAACGGACACGTATGCGCTCACTAATACAAATGTACGTATGCACACCCCCTACGCGGCATATTCGCACGCATCCATTTAGTGCAATCTGTTATAATAATTATTGTTAATTAATTGCTACAGTCAAACTTCAACGGTGAAGATTTAACACGACATGTTTTCACGTTTACACATGTACGCTAGACAGTTATAAACAAAACAGCCACTATGCAATTGACGATAATAGAGGGTGACGCGCTTGAAAATGATTACGTGGCAAATGGTGGCAGTTTTACATTGATTACTGCTTTCGAAAACATATTTGTACGTTCTAGAACCATACGTGAAATTTAAAATCTACGCTGTGCCTGTAAAATCAGTTACAAAAATATCTCAATTTCGTCAATCGTACTGCGGCGGTTCTCATATAACGTAATTTATAATGAGCTAAATATATAAATTATTTACGGATAAATTAGGAAATAATTAAGGGATTATTTTGGAGCCTTATCGATATGCGGGATTAATAATTCTTTCTCACCATTACTAAAGCACGAAAAACTGCATAGCACATCGTATGATGCGTACAAAACCGTAATGCAGCGTGCGCGACTCCAATCCGCACGATCGACCGACAAAGCCATTACACGACATCCAAATATAAGCCAGGGCGTATTTTTAGCCATCGCGTCTTCTTGTTGCATTCTGGGCGGGCGGAGAATAGCCCAAACTTCAAAGCGAAGAAATGTCAAAAGGTGGACTGATTCAAGAGCTCGGAGAATCTCTTCGTCACCTGGCTAATTAATGGTCGGGATGAACAATTAATCGTGACATAATTGTGGCCGAATATTTTCAGTTTATTTTTACTCTCGGTATTAAAAAAACTGTTGAAATATAGCAACATTACTCATAGTGCATTTTATTACTCAACGTTAATTCTTTTCTCAGGAAACTGTTAAAAAATAAATAATATTCAGATTATTAACAGACATCAATTGCTCTGATACATTGTCCCAGTGTTACATTAAGATTAAAGACGTCATGTTGTATATACTTTAGTATCATGAATTATTATACAAGTCACCGTGACAAATATTATCGGCCAAGAATGTCGGATTTTTATCATTTATTGTGAAAAACCGCGGTTATGACCCACGTCGTCATAACTTCGTAGTTAAACTCGTGAGCGGTAATCGCGAAATCGATGCACCACACTTAAATGTTCTGATTATCGTATCTGCATTTATTTTCCGATAGCGACTTTATTGTTGACACACAATAAGCACGTATTAAGATACAACAAACAAAATACGGAATAAAAACAAAATCATAATACAATATTGTGGAGTATAAAAGCAAAGGCAGCAATGTTGAAAATAGTTAAAAAAATGTTTTGAATGCTGTCACCGAGGATTACTAATTAAGAATGTACTGTATTCTAAGATTTAATGTAACTTTCCCTTCTAAAATCATGTTTCCTATAAAATATATTATAGGCTGTATTTCCTATAATATATATTTATAGGCTGTATTTCCTATAAAATGTATTCAGTACATTGTAAATAAGTAATCCTCGATGATTGCATTTTTTTTTTTGATATTGCTGCCTAAGCTTTTATACTCCACAATTTTGATGTATTTCGATACTTTCCATATTATGTTAAGTTTTGTAGTCAAAACGTGTCTGGGAGAGCGTGAGTGTATGGTATGGTCGGGATTTGGCTTTGGTACGATTATTTCATTCTGTTATCATGTGTCTTATTTTTTATATGGAGCCAATGTTAGTGCAAATGAGAGGGAAATATATATTTTATATGGAACCAATGTTAGTGCAAATGAGAAGGAAATATATATTTTCACAAAACTTCTCGGCGGTCGACACATGGGTAAAACATAATGTTAAAACAAGTTAAAAATTTTAATTTAAAAACGGCTCAGATGCAAGAGAAATCCGATAATCTATCGAGGGAGAGTTCCCTACAACAGTGACCGCAAAAGCCACACCTTTATTGTTGCGAGTTATAAAAACAAATCAACTTTTTCAATTCTTTTCCTCATTAAAAATTGCCGAAGGCTGCCCGAAGATTCCATTCACGATCACGATATTTCAACATGACTTGATGAGTATTTGTTCTACGTTATACCGAAATTGAAACCGTAAACCCATACTAAAATATAAAGAAAATATCATGGTGTAGTTCAATAAGATACTGAAAGAGACCAAATCAATAAATCAAAACACCCATCACAATTGTACAAGAACAACGACTACGATTTTAATATAAATGGGGATTATTTATATTATTAACCAGTTCGTTATTTATTTATGATTTTCGTTAATTGTTTACTTTTAAATTCTTAAATTATCACGCTAGACGTTAAGTTAAAAACTTTTTGTATTATCAGCACTTGGAAAGTATTGTAAGCTCGATTAAGTTTCCGGGAGAATTTCCAATACAATTATATAGATAAAAAGTAAAGTCACCTTCTGCGCACTAGGCCGAGCAGGACTCGCGGTTTTCCCTGATAACCTGCCGATAAAACAAAGGCTTTGGCGAAATTGTTTACAAAAGAAGACACCGATAGAGAATCTAAATTGTTCATTATCGATATCGTTAGGGAATTACGGTCGTTATCGAGGAAATACCCACCTTCAATTAGCACGATAAGCGGATAATGTTGTTGATATTTGAAAGCCTATGTATAACATGTAATAGTCTAGTATGTACGATATTGCAGGCTTCATTCCGGAATGAAAGTTGTGCAGCAGACGTTAGGTGACGGTTGACAATGCACACATCCACAGGGTGGGAGAAAACTTTCTGCAACCCATATTCTTTGTTAAGTGCCCACCGCATACCGACCACTCCAACTAGTTATTTTAGAAAATATCATCTTACATGATATTATGTACGCGTTTTCATCTTCCCACATTCACAGGTTTTGGAATTAATCGAAATTAATGAAATACAGCTGCACAATGAACGCTATCAATACTCATTATGAAAAACGCCTCAAAATCAAATGAGATAAGTAATTACGAAGGAAATTTCCACACGAAGCGGACGCTCAATTTAGCCAAGTTCATTGATATCGGAATATTTCGGCCGCGAGAGCAGCAGGAGCGGACTTGGTTTCGGCAGCCGCTTCCGAGGCCGGGGGGACCGTGTCCAATCAACCAACCTGGCGGAGGATCATGGACAAGCCGAAAATACGAAATAGACCATTGCACATTGCATTTGTTCTTTTAAAGAAAAAAATATATGCAAAATTTGTTTGGAATCGCGTCATCTAACTGCGATTAATGAATTGAGTGATCGACATTCATTTCACGTACGCCCACATTATAATCATAAATCAAGACAAGTTCTTATCAACATTTTAAGAGACCTTGATTAATAAGCAGCTACATAGTGAAATCATTCTTGCATAGCATTAGCGATGAAGAAACAAGATACAGAAGGAGATAAATGGAGGTATCAAGATTGTCCCGCCGGTCACACCCCAAATTGACGAACACACAGGTGTGTGTGTAATCGTGTGGAGGATTATTTTCAATACACATATACTTAAAGGCGCATGGTCGACCTTATGTGAAGCAGATATAAATACTACGTACGACATTTGTACGGCACCATTACGGAAGATAGCGAAACATCGGTTTGCGACAAGAAATATCATTGAAAGGTGAGATCGTAAAACAATGTGACTAATTCGAGGGCTGGTTTTTCCAGGCCTCGTAACGCAGTTAGCGATGCTTCGTTTACATACTTTCTCGCCAAGGAGGGGAGGCCACTGCAAAAGGACACGTAATCCTTTGGTAAGATGGTAATCTTGCAATAGTAACGGTAGCGTAAGATTTATATCAAAACAAAAGGAAAATCCTAAACATAGATCTCGGGATCTACGCTTACAGAGAACGAGGACAGGTGTAACTGAATGTAACAATGCGTCAGATTTAAATATAAAAAAGGAAAGAAGTGATTATTTCTAAATAACTGTGAACAAACCCACCGATGAGGTGTTCAGCAGGTTTTAAGCTTTTTATTAGGTATTTTTGGATAGTTGAAAAATAAAAAAAAGCATTTGCGTGTCTCTTTAAAAGTTATAAAACCATTTTAATGGTTCAGTTCACACACACGGATCAATATCGTGCCGTTTCGCAGAAACGGACAAAGTTCACTATAATTGTAGTAAAATACCCGAAAATGTGGTCACGCATCGTTATGCGACAAGGTGCCGAAACTTGTCTCGCGGTCACACGTAGGGGACGGACAGAAGAGGAAAAATATACGATATATTATTACGGATAGAAGGATCCTCAAGTGTGATGCTAGCGAGTCTAGCCCACCGGTCATTTAGATGCTTTCCAAATTCAAAACGTTTCCATCCGGATGATTCCAATGAAAATATTTCTATCGAACCCAGAGAGCTATATTGTTAGCCGTAGAGAAATAATATTTTTGAGTATTTTTTTAAAATTCTTTACGTCACCGGTCGCACACACTACGTTACTACGTGTCAGAGTGGTATTAATCGACTGATAGCGTCGTTTTGGGTTTTACCAGGGCAAGTGTACAATGTGCGATGTAAAATAAATGTACATACCTGCTGGTGCAATTTTAAATATGAGCGAGCGATTCAAAAACGATAACCGATTATATTACTGACGGATTTGGCGTTAACATTGTTGAGATTATTCATGGCGATCATTAAATTGGGTGAAACACATAAACTATGTTACCTCTACGTGAATTGCTCTGTATTAGATTCTTTTACTCTCGAAACTTAAATAGTAAAGTATAAAGTAATTATTAAACCTCTAAAGTGTAATTTTTACTGCCTTGCTGCAGATTTCGAGGACAAAAGTACATATATGTCTGTGTATTCGGAGTAGTTCACGCTGTATTTTAACCTGAAAATAACGTGACGGTTTTATACTAATAATTAGCACAACGACAATAATGGTGTACGCACAAATGTTTAACCTTTATTGTATTTTATTTATTTCATTTTTTAACAAACAGAACGTCTACAGGTCATTACTGACCCTAATAAATGGTCCTACAGTGATTAATTAGAGTGCAAAGTATAAATATATTTTTTGAACATTTTGAACATACTTTTTATGATAAATTTAAAATTGACTAAATTATAAAATAAATTGTGAATAATATTCAGAACAAAGAAAGACTAACGAAAATCAATAAATACTATTAAATAGGAATTAGTTCCAGATTAACAACGTAAAAAGGTCGTCGCTTTAAATTCGAACCCACGTCATGTCATGTTCAGATTAATGTTCAGATTAAGCCGGTAAATATAATTAAAACAAAAACAACGCCGGAGAGTTTTAAAATTTATTTAATTTAATTGTATTTTCAAAAGAAAATGTCACTTTGTTGAAAACTAGAGATGTCTATTAAAATATTTGCCAAATGACGTTCGCCTCCAATACGCAAAATAGGTAATAGTACCTAATATGAAATTAATAACAATTTTTAAATTAAGTCATTTAAGGTAAATGGTGATATCGAAACTCTGCAGTGACATAAAATCATAACTCTAACTATACTGTATGCTTTAATACAATTTATTAAATTCCGAGGGATGATTTTGCGACGACAGCGCCAAACACCGACACAGAGATCCGGAAATCTGTATGAGTCGGGTCGTTCTCAATACAAACTCGTTTACGCATTGTCTCCAGATTTGTAGGCCTAACTTGGCGGCGTGTGCCTCGGTTGTGTAAACCGAATTTCTATTCGTGCGTAAGCAGGCCGGCCGAGAGAAATTGCCGAAGATGGGAAATCCTAAAAGAAAGATAGCGACATGCTATGTAGGCTTAAACGTGGAACATACCAAAGCGATGGCGCAAGAAATCAGGTTTTAACAGCTGTTTGGCACATAATATGGCCCGGCAGAAATGTTTTATAACAGAGTCGACATATCTCTTTGTGTATCGTGAGAACACGTAAGATGTGCAGATTTCAATGTTTTTCAAGGTGTGTCACTTAGAGCTGATTTACAGTTGGCGGCGACAGTTTAAACTGAGAATTTCGTTAAACCCGTGCGCGTGCGCATTGCGCGCGATTTTTGACGTCTGTCATTAGAATAGTTTTTACTAAATATTTCGGCATTGTGGTGTCGGTAACCGTTTACTCCATCCGCAATCCACGAAACAATACCGCAGATACATCACCTACTCACCTTTCCATCTAGCATGTGACATATAAATGTAAAGTTATCAAAACCTGATGAGATGTAGATTTTTTAATTGTCTACATAGCTTAATGATCAAATTCATTTAGAGCTGCGGCAAAATCTATTTTTTTCGACACAAAAATTATTGTTTGAGGTCTAAATACATTACTTTCTCGTTAAGGATGTACTATAGAATCTGTCGACTGACAGAAAAATTTGTGGTTTCCTACAGAATATTGTAGGTACATTTCGACACTACGACTTGCGGTGAGTACTCGCGAAAACGGCGCTATATTAATTATCCAACTATGTATTATTAATATTATTAATGTGGAAAAAATTAATGACTAGAGTCGAAAATTGCGGGTAGCGCGTACGCGTATCGGCTTAAACAAGATTTACTCGGTTTAAACAGTACTCGCCAACTGTAATCCAAGTTGATACAACCGGCCCTTAGTTGTTGACCTAAGCTTTCGCGGTTGTTCCGCCATTTTTTCACTCACAAATCTACTACAATAATAACGTTTCACACGACGCAGCAGTGACTATCATCGAGGTGACGAAGGCTGGTGGAAGCTAATGCTCTATTAATAATGAAATGACGTCCGTATCAGATGCGTGATAAATCACCAACAGATACGCGAGAAAGGAAAAGAAATATGTAAATTATTAAGGAAAATAGATACATAAAATATCTCAAGTTTTCTCATAATTTGCAAATAACATTTGCCCCGGAAGATAATGCTTCAATACTGAAGTGCTTACTCCAACAAGAAATTAATAATTCCGTCTAACGTTCGCTGGTACTTACTACTATCATAATAGGCATCTTACCGTATTTCTACTTTTGGACACTGGATAAGAAGAATATAAAAAAATCCGGTCCAATCAATATAAAAAAATGAGAAAATTTTCACATAGAGGTGCTATTCACCTGAAGTTAATGACGTGCGAGCCCAGTACACGCCACTGCTGGCAATGACACTGACCGTGTTGATGAGGAAAATAAGGAATTGAATGTCACCCAGAACACAATGACCAATCGCGCACCTGTCCGAAATCAAAGCGGGTAAAGCGATTTTCAAAATGTAAGAAATCAAAAATATCGATAAAAAAGTCCCTACCTAATATGGTGATGCCTCCAATTTTATCACGGTATATGTAATTGGTGGAATATACAGGGTGTACCAGAGCTAGCAGCAGAAACTTTGCCGGTGGATTCCTGCCTATGTTATGAGTTTAAAATGTTCAAACAACCATGGCCTAATATGCAATAAATAGTTATGGAGATATGCAATATCAAAATTTGCAATTTTTTTACTATATCTTACTTATTTTTTGCAAAAAGTTGAACTATCATTACAGTTACTTATATCGAATATGAAAAATTTATTCGCTTTAATACAAGTCGAATAAAATGATAAAAACCTTGCAAAAATTGAAAAAAGTTATTATTTACAAAGTTTTTACCATTTTATTTAAGTAGTATCGAAGTAAATGAATTTTTCATAATCGATGTAAGTTACTGTAATGATAATTCAACTTTTTACAAAAAATAGGTCAGAAATATTGAAAAAAATGCAAACTTTGATATTGAATATCCCCATAGCTATTGATGTTAGTTCATGGTTGCTTGAACATTTTAAACTCATAATATAGTCAGGAATCTCCCGGCCAATTTTCTGCTGCTAGCTCTGGTACACCCTGTATAAGGAGAAGACTCGCGGATATTATTGAACGATCAAAGGAAAGGGAAAACCTACACCCGTGCGTCAATCTACAACTCGAGAAAATATTTAATAATATTCATTATCAATATCAATAATTAAAAAATATATTTTAATTGCGCATTGACTCGTCGATGATAAACGACAGCAAATAATAAACTATAAGAAATATGAGTAATCATTTCAAGATCATATAGCCTACACTTGGCCTATTGACGTTCTTGGAAAATGAGAAAAGAAACTTAACCGGAAAGTACACACATATAATATGTTTCTCTGTAGTAAAGAATAATTGAAATGTTTCACCTCCTTTGGAAAACTCATTAAACAACAAAATAATTATCTAATGTTGTAATACAAACATTCGATATAAATTTGCATACCATTTATTCTTGGAGGATCTCTATTACATGTACTTCCAACAAAATACATTACAGTGCGTTTTGGTTGAAAAAAGAAATTTAGTCAGAAATTCAAATTCAGCAGGTACTGACCATTGTTAAACTTAAATCTAAGTCTCTATCTTACGTCTCTTTACAGAATAAAGGATTGAAATTAAACCTTTCAAAATGTTTTTCCTTTACCTTCGCTACGTTGCATTCTCATTTAATTTTTTTTTCTATTACAATGATAATAACAATTGTACGTGTGAAAATTGACTTTTCCGAAATATATATGCATGGTTGTCCAAAAAAATGCACCAGAAATATTGGTTAATCGTGGCACTGAGATTGGGATATCGTTAGCGACCGATCAATAAAAGCAATGGAAAGAGTATTTACTAAAGCTAGAAATACCATAAATTCTACGTTCGAAACGATGTAAAAAAAAATATATATCTAGTATCTACGTACGTATGTTAGTTAATAAGTAAAATGAAAACAAAAGTCGCTGATGAAATGATGACGTCAGCCTGAGGACATTTACTTCACACGACAATAGCAGCAAATCCTTGCCATTGTTGATTAGCAAATACCCTTCGGATAAAGAGCGCGCATTGTGATTTATCGGGAAAGTACACATTCCACATTTCAGTGGCGCGCTCCTTCTGGCGAGTACTACCGCAGAGACAATGCTGGGCCAACCGGTGGTCGGAGTTTTCCTAGGTGACGTTTCGGAGACATCGCCAACCGAAAACCCAACGTGCATAATGGACCGACTTCGTGGAAGCCGCCGTCAGCTAATCACTTTCCAACCTCACAGAAATCCCGACATTCCGGGCAAGCGTAGCTGACCGCGACCGACGCTATACGCTCTAGGCGAGTACTCCCCGACGAAGCAGAAGATTTGATTATATAAAAATGCCATCAAGATTTTTCATTAATGCAGTAATAAAGAAAACTAAGAACATTTTTTAATTACAAAAATTGGTCATTATTCGTCCAACAATTGCTACAGATTTACGTTCATTTACTAAAGGCCGGTTGCATAAATTTTTCATGCGTTTTGCGTTTTCCACCAATCAAACAAGTCGTTTTCGTAAAAAATCTATGGTTTTTACGAAAGATTACTATAAACCAAGTTGATGCAACCGGCGCCCAACTGTAGATTTTTTTTAAATAGCAAAGAAAATAACGATTTTATGATTCCTGTAAATGAAAATTACCGAAAATTAAAGCGGAACCATTACACACATACGTTATTGTTATCGATGAGATTTTGTGGTCCATACAAGGTGTTAGCTCGTTTTAGGATATGAAAAACGTGGAGGGGCGTGGTATGTGGTCCCTGATGACCAATCTGGTTAAGTCCATGTACACACTCCTCGGATATAATTAATCATCTGAATTCGTAGCGCCAAAGGAATGTTTATATTCCCCGTAAAAAGGCGAGCGATAAGTGTCCGAGAGCACATTTTTCCCAGTGAATAATCCATCATGCGAAGCGAAAAGAAAAACCAAAGTGGTGTAGTATAGTTGTTGGAATAATTTTAATTAAATCTTTTGTCGGTCTTTTTAATAAAATTGGTATTTTTCAGTTTCCTGTGAAAGAAGAATAAAAAGTACGCGATATGTTAGAGGGAAAACCTCGCGGTTTTAGAGCATTTTAAATAATAATCGAATCCGAATAACGCTCATTTCAAAGAAACGCGATACAACTAATTGTTATGAGGAAAAAAATGAAGCTTGGGAAAAACAAATCTAATTAAGCTAAGTATCATCGCACGTACCTACATTAATATCAAAGCTTAAATTGAGAAAACCACGATATTCGACAAAACATGATTTCTATCAACTAGTGTTTAAATCCGTCCTAGAACATGAGCGAAAGATGTATGTACGCATGTAATGAAAAAATAATTTAAATAATTATCTATCTAAAGCACAGTAGCTGTTTATAAGAATATCGATGTATTCCGTGTTCCGTGTTTGCATCTCTATTTAAAATAAATTGCAATTTCGAGGACGATACGCGGTGGTTATGGTGGAATCAGCGACAAAACATAAATATAAATTCCTAATGTGGCACTCCGTCACGTGTGCCGTGGTCCGTATGGTCCGCACGCTCCACGAGTGGATCTTACTACCTGCCACTACCATTTTATGTTACGCGGTTTGCATCTCTAACGAGCGCCTACGCATTATAACGATTTACGTTCACATGAGTGATTCAAACATTTTAATGATCTAATTATTTCTCCGCTAACAGCGGATCGCGACCGGCGAGCGCCGGACAATGAGCCTGAAGGAGTTGAGGAGACAATGTCGTTGACTGATATAATCAATAAATTGGATGGGCAACTTTAAAAAATCAAAATATTATAAATGTTAATGTATTTTCATGTAAAAATACAGGCGGCTAGAATTTTCATTTCTCTTTATTATAACAAAAAATATATAACTCAAGAAACATTAAAAAAATATATGAAAAGGCGAACTTAAATATGTTTCGGGGAATTTTATATGCTTTACTGAAAATTTCCCAACTCAGTAAAAATAAATTTAAATATGAAAATCAAAGTGTTAAAGGAAAATTAAGTTTAATAATAAAAATGTGAAAATAGCACAAAAAATGATATAAGAGTATTATACATATTATTGAAAATAAATAAATCAATCGAGTACGTCAACAGAATCCTCATTTTCCTTTCACTTGACATCAACTAAATATTTTACGTAAATTAAAATTGGTTACAGTAATTTTTGAGGAAAAATGACACGATTAGTTTCGTAGAGCGGGCAATTATGAATACGACAGTGTTGCTAACTCAAAAACGATTAAAGCGGACTTAGGTATTTTTTGAAATTGGCCACCTTATTGTCATACACCGACCATACTGAATCTACTCAACAATTAAGCGTTATCGTACGTCATACATATAATCTTGTTGCTAGCCGACCGCGTTTGGCTGCGGCGGCAGGCTTCGATAAATCTTTAACGGACGAGATGTATTGTTTGGAATATCCTGTTATTCTCGTTAGTTTACCGACGTCATTAATATAGGCGATAAGAGAGGTCAGCCTAAGTTAGATGGGCGTGATGAATGATGACGCGCTGCGGATAAGTATCGAATGTCCTTACGGCTCGCGGCCACCGCCTAGAATGAAACGCGATGGAGTAAGGAGTAAGTTTCATATTATGTGTACACTGTACCTACTCGTGTTGAAATTTTGATTCGGATATTGGTAGCACCGACGAGCGAAACATCGATCTCTGAGCATAATCCATGTCTCAAAGCTTGCCTCGAGATGAAAGTTTCATCCTTAGCTGGGCCTCAAATAGTACAAATACGACGCAATTCTAGAAAACTTTGCGGCAACTGGTCAATATTTGATTTGTTCAATTTTAATTTGATGTCATAGGTTTTTTCTGTGTTTCAGTTATTATCATAATCAAACTTTTCTATTGATTGTCGAATGAGCTCCCTTATAGCGCTTTCCCCCTTTCTCTGTCCATTTTTATTCGCTGCCACGCATTTCCGCAGAATTTAACGATTTCCTCAGTCGAGCGGAATCTGAGTATTCAATTAAGAGGGGTATCGAAACATTTTTCATTATTTGGCTGTTCGTAAGTATTCTGGAAACCACAACTCGCGCAGACGAAGTCGATCTTGCTTCGATTGCGACGTTGGTTCGATACGATACGGTATCGAACATATTATGTAACGTGTTATAATTTCATTTTAGTGTCACAAGAGTATGCTATAATAATTATCGATAATGATATGGTCATCGATGAATAATATTAATTTATTCATTATTATTGGCATTATTATGAGAAATTCCAGGATTAAATAATATCAGTATTTAAAGAATTTGAATAACAATTGAAATATTCAGATAAAGCGAAGTAGAATTGAAAGTAGGAAACAATAACAAAGGACTCGAAGACGCGAGACGACAAATTAGAAAAAACGGAAAAAATAAAGACGTGATAAATTATTAGAGAAACTAAAAATACGCGTGATCGAACAGTTTGGCCTTTAACATTCTGTATTATCGCCTTCTAAAAGTTCGCGCGATAACTTCCTCTCGCGAGTTGATCAATAAAATTGTTTTAACTCGGATATTTGGAAATACCCAAGGCAGCTACATGGACCGGCGCAAAATATAATAAAAACTCCGTAATCCGTCCACACACAATGGATTTACATCATCTCGCAAAACATCGGCAATTATTAAATCTAGCGGACGAGGCTTAAACCGTGATATTTACACGCTATTGTACAGTAACGCTAGGATAGGTAATGATAATCGGCGCTTTCGGAAAACTTTCTACGGAGGTTGTATGTGGATTGAGACGCCCAGTTCGCCTACCGCCGGATAATAGCATCGCACCCATGATCGACCTCCGAGAGCTGGCCAGCAGGCAGCAGCGCCGAGGAAGTCAAGCGCCCGGGACTGAAGGTCGACGGTGCCGAAAAAATCTTTGTTTACACGTCTCGAGGAGTACGAACACGACTGGCAACAGTAACCGTAAATGCCAAAACAGACCGACCGTGAATGACAAAAAGCACGCGGAAGGAATTTGCCAAAAAAATTCCGTTTACGCCAAATCGGATTTTTTTATGCGCTGCACTTAATTTTCAGTACTCGAACCCGATGATGTATTCAACGAGCTACGTAAAAATATATTAAGAATATAGCGTCATAAAAACCCAACAATAAAAGGCCACCTGTGGGAATACTCGAGATTCAGTATCACGGAAACGCCGCTGGTGAAACGGATTGCGGAAACGGCGTAAAGCGCTCGTAAAAACTACCTCGTATTAAAATTGCTTCATATTCTGCATATCAAACCGCAGCCATAGGTCAATACCACGCGGATCGTCATCCCATCGGAGACTGAATAATCCGCCGCGATTGGTCGGCTCGGCGGGGCGAGACTCGCCCAGTTTCTCTGGTTTTCTCTCCACCGACACGTGTTTACGGTCCGGGCATGTCCGACCAAAATAAAATTTCCGGCAAACGTCACCAGGACAGATTGCGCGCAATATCGGTGGCCAATAACGGAATGTAATCATAGTTGGCAAGGTACAGCCGATGATCATTGGAAATAGATGCACATACGTTTGCGGTCAATTGGACATATGCTTCTTTCAGATGGCCGGTAACGCCCGAATACGCTTATGGTCAAATAGCTACGATCTATTTTTGAAACTGGCTGCATCTAGTGCCTGTAGTGCGGAGGTTAACTAAATATAATAGAGAGCAGTCAGAAACTTTCCAATATTTCACATAAATGATATTTTTGAATTATTATATACGTTTTATGATAATTATAATAAAATATGATATAGGTACATACTTTATAACACATTTACTAGGAAACTTGTCAGAGCGAGTACTACTGTTGCACCCGTCCAGTTAGTGGTCTTATATTATACATCCATTTTGAATGAATATTAGGTATTTAAGATAAATTATAGAAGACTCACAGAGACGAGCCTATTTATGTGGGAGACGTGTATGGAAGTTTTTAAAAAGGTGGCCCAGGGCTTATGATCTGTATGAGGTGATATAAATGATCGCTTTACACTACGCAACATTCACGATTCCACCCATAAAATTTTTGAAAGTATATAAGTTTTGAACGTACATACGCTCTAAATCAGTTTCTTTCATATATTCAAATGGACTATGGAGAAAAATCACAATAAATATATATTATTTACTGTCAATAATTTGTCAATAGGCGTGACAGTATTAAAGAATAAGTGATTTTAGAGAAGAAAATATTTTGAAAGGATTCTAAAAAAAGATCTAGTTTTAATATACACATTGAGATTAATAAGATTTTCAATAAAATAAAAGTATAAAATTGCGCAATCCCCCATTTCAACTGAACACCGGTCAGAGCGAATGACGTCACGCCTCAGTACCCATAACCGTGTCTTTGAACCGTTGCCATAGACAGAATGCAATGTTTACTGACGTTTGACGTCACGTAGACGAAATGACAGCTGCGGGCGTTTTTGCGCGAAATTAAAAATATGTAGATGAAAATGTAATTATTTGCGTAAAAATTTAGTTTATTACTGAAATAATGTTATTTTCGGTAATAGTAGACGTGTACCTGCAGTATAGAATGTTATTTCAAAATCTGTCATCATGCCTATTGTTACGACGCCGCGATTACTTTCTGAACCACAGACGCGATTATGCACAGGTGTTTCGCAAAGGTGTTATAAACAAAGTGTAAAGAATATTTTCTATTCAAAATTGAATGAATAAAGTTTTTGCTACTAACAACGAGACACCATAAAATTATTAAATGATTTATAAACAACATATTACGTTTCTGCGTCGTTTACGTGTGAATAAAATAACAACTATAGCAATCACACGTGCGTAGTACGGCGTTCCACAAGGCACCGGTGTCTAGACGAGTGCGCAATGTCGGACAATGTGGGTGTAAAAAGAACGAATACCTCGATCAACACGCCATTCCTCGCTGGTGGTTCGGAAAAACCGATGATGATAGCTCAGAGTGCACGCCGAGGCCCGCTGCACTCCTCGAGCGGCTCTGCCCGCCCTGCTTTGTTCAGCGCCCGTGTCCCCGATGCGAGCGAATTGCTTATCGGCAACTTTATCGCAATAACATCGTCGAATATTAAATTACAGGATTTTCCGAATAGACGAAAATATATTTTATGGAAACATAATAAGATGTAATAAAAACAAATCCCTAAAACGTTCCGCGATAATTTAATGCGAGGGAAATCTTCGTTGATAACGTTGTATAGATAATAATTGTCCTCGTTGCGCAAAATTTTGTAACCCCGATCCTCCCAAATGACGGTTTTTAAATAATCAAATCTACACTTTAAGTTTGGGTAAACATCAGTTAAAAAAAGATTTTGACTAAATTGTATTGAAACACGTGATCTCATACATTATTTATCAGCCTTTGTCAATCCACTGCTGGAAAAGGACGACCTTTTGCAATTTTTACTATTTAATTCCATAAATTCGTCTATCCACTGGAAAATGGGCGTCTTGTAGATTGTTTTTTGCAAAACTATTTTTTTCTCATTATAAAGTAGAATATTAGCATAACACAAAGTACAACATAATTGTGATTTTGCATGACGAAGACCACAATGAAAGCTCTTTGTGTCAGCATCGCCGGAATAGCCGCGATAGCAGAATTTGAATTTTAAAAGTAAGGTGTAATTATTATTAATGTCAATATTCAAGTACCCGGTAATACCCGAAGCAAAATATAAACGGTAAATAGAATAAGTAGTAAGGCCACTTCGCTGGGTATTCCATAAAATCATTGTTGTGAACAGTCGCGGCCACACTCAGCTGTTAGGGCGTGAATTTTCAAATGTAGTTAAACTTTGCTTAGTGCCTGCTAACGGGCATCACTTTTTATTATAATTTAATGATAATAATAATAATAA
This sequence comes from Agrypnia vestita, assembly GCA_016648135.1. Classification (NCBI taxonomy): domain Eukaryota; kingdom Metazoa; phylum Arthropoda; class Insecta; order Trichoptera; family Phryganeidae; genus Agrypnia; species Agrypnia vestita. The sequence continues at coordinate 17,458 of JADDOH010008274.1, forward strand.
TATCATTCATTAATTTTATTATAATTTTTTATAATTATATTAAATTTTAACCGGTGAAACAATCACCGTTACCTCTTTGTAACTGATTGCGTCGATAATTGGCAACTGAGTTTTTGCAATTCGACGGGCAACCATCGATTGCCTAGACGCCCTAGGCTAACGATTATATCTTAGTTATCAATCATCGATACAATCGGATACAAATCCCAAATAACTCTAGCGGTTAAAATAACGGTTTAATCATCACTATTCTAAATATATTATACGCTAATGTGTAGCAGATGATCGAGATTGGTAGTCAAAGAGCCGATTCTGCGCGCCTGAGACAAAAATATTCAGGTGGAACGCCAAATAAAATGAAACATTAACAAATGTAATAATCTTGTTTTAAGTGAATCGTTTTATAGTTAACAATTTTTCAAAATTTTGTAGTATTTTAATCAATTAACTTGCATTCAAACTTCTTGGAAAGAGTTTCGGTGGTTGAGCTCTTGAATATCATTTTTATTTTCATAAATTAAATATACAAGTAATACGCGGCAATGAAGTAGGAATACAAAAATTATAAGTGCAAAAATCTTCAAATTAATTTTCTAATTTTCTTGTGCCGTACGTACACCATTAAAGGCAATTGAGAGGTTAAAGTAAAAATATGCCGCATAAAAAACTAGCTTGTTGGTCTTGTGGTTAGGACACTCGCCTCATGATTTTTTTAGTGGTTAAGTCATAGGTGGCAATTTAACATTTTGATGGTTCTTCCGGAGCCCCGTCGCCGTGACATTCCGCCCAGAGTTGTTGAACTTGAATTGGAACGGAAATTAAAAGTTATTTAGCGAACCAGACCCGCTTGGGTGGAAAACCCCGCCATAAGCTGAGCGGGCCGCGCCGTTTACGATCCAGAAAATACGAGTCGAGTCGTTTTGCCTCGCGCGAGCAAACGCGAGATATTGAAGGAGCGCAATGTGTAACACTTTAAAAGACGACGAGCATATGCAAGTAGGTGCGTGAAAAAAAACCCAAATGATGCATCGAGCACCCAATGTGCGGTATGTATCGTCTACGCCTAACCGTACATAACAATGCTAAGCACTTAAGTGTGTTTTTCCAAAGCGAGAAATATTGGAAAAAAACGTATTGGATTTACTCGTTCGTAATGTTACGTAATTATGATAAAAAGGAAACAAAAGAATTATAAAACATTTTATGAATTTGAAATTCCAGCGAGATTATTACAATGTTAGTATGCATCACTTATTAATGAGAATTACTGACCACAACAATAAATTACTCACGAATGTAATACTTATAAGGAAGAATACGTATCGTGAAGTGTGACTATTATCTAAGATGTTTTAATAATACTTGTTAAGAAAATTTGAGAAAGAATTCCACGTGATAAAATCCGGCAAGGCAGGTGGAGTCGGGAGATCATTGCACCCACTACCCACCGGACGCTGTGTAGCTAAATTGAGCTAAAAATAACAAGTGGGACCAACAACTAAAGTAAATAAAATCCGCGAGACATTAAATAAATACTAAAGACTTATCTGGGCTGTAACTGTCTAAATCCAACGGAATTAGTAAAAACCCAACCGTATGTATACGTATTAACCCAAAGATAAAAAGTCTCAATGATAACGTCTCACCTCTGTTGCGGGCCTGAAGGCCGATCCAAACCCGCGCAAAAAAAAACCAATGCAATAGGCGTATTACGAAGACATGTTGAAAAGATTTTATATCATCGCTCGGCAAGAAGACCAGCGACCGAGCGCTGTAGGGGGGCTCGTGCTGAAATCCGGAGCGGAGAAAGTCTCTCGCCGCACGACTCGGGTCGACACCGCCGGATCGACAGTTCCGTCGTTCTCTCATCTGCCTTCCTCAGCAGTCGATTGTGACGGCATGGAAAGTTCGCTTAGTTAAACGTTTACACAAGTCACGCAGTTTAACCATCTCAAATATTTTGATTTGTATTGTCTTCATTATATTACAGAATTAAATTTGTAAAAAAAATGTCTGTCGCAGCACGTAGGCCCTTTTTAAAGTAAAAATTGTTTGCCTATAACGTAAGTAGGCACTTTAGACTGAAACGTTGTCAGGAACTTCTCAATGGATTTTTACTAACCATATGTATCATAAATTGTCATGTTGCAAGCGGCTTATTTGTTAGGTTACCAAAAAATATACATTTTTTGGGTAACCTAACATTTAATTGTTATGAGATTAAAACAAAACGATGCAATTTTAAAAAATGCTCCTCGTGTATCTCTCTCTAATCTCATCTTTCATTTTTTCCTTTCTACCCCATTACATAGATAGTAGATTTTTAATTTTCATTTGTTTATATAGACATTAATTTAAAGGCCGGCCTAAATTAACGTCTTTCATGTGGTGGTTAGCATAACACCGTTCTGGAGTATCGAGAGCCGTATCAATTTCAATTCGTAAAGATGAATATAACGAGGCTACAGATGGCACAATTTATTTAAAATTTATTTTAGCAGTATCTCCCTCACCAGAATAATATAAAACTGTTTTGTGAGATCAATAATTGTGACGACTTAATAATATATATTTATTTATTATAATTACTGATTACAGATTTTACAATGTTATTGAACTTCATAAAGATTAAAATCAATGACCTTTTGATTAGTTGTATACTATCACATTTAATAATAATTTGTAGGGTTACATTAATATTACATAATAGAAATTCATTCAAATTCCAACATAAAACTGAAAAATGGTTGCAAATTAATGTTAATAATTTAGAAACAATCTTATTGTGAAAAAACATTGTTTTTGTGACGAACACGACAATGTTCTTACAGGTTCTTTTTCGGTGATCTTTCGTTGCGAGGATGACGTCTGGCGTGTTATTAATTATGCGTACGAGCGTGGCTGAGGAGCCCCCATGCAGACAAAAAAGAAAAGAACTAAGCCTATAAGAGGTTAATGGCGATACTGTAACAAGGTGATAGATAGGGTATCACTAGGAGTATGTTTGGATACATGATAAAAGATCAAGGGGTCAAAAGTGACCCGGTACTCTGAGGAAATAAAAGTGAAGTAAGGAGAATGTACCGAGATGTGATGGCACAGATATCGCGGAGGACGATGCGTACCGGGTACTGTTTGTCGAGTTGGGGAAATACGCCGCACAAAAAACAGTTGTTCTTTACACATTACACTACTACACTGGGAAAACACGGACCAACTAGGTCAACGAATAACGTTTTCCTCGGGGCTGCAGTTATTGGAAATCGTAATACTGACGGCATTGCGAAACGGGCCATGGCTGCCGATAAACTGGTAAATACATTTTGTAATAATTTAATTCGGGAAAACAAAATATTAATTTGGAAAAAAACTAACCTTAAAGGTCGGTGGTGGATTCAGAAGACGCGGGATCTTTTTTTTGATGCATAAACAACTTAGACCCCCCGACTTTTGCACCAGAGCGCGTTATCTCAAAAAATAAGTGACCAAACTGTGATTACAAGCAATAATATTATGTTTAGACTTACGCTTTTCAGAAATTTACTTTAAAATTAAAATATCGCGACCTCAAGACCTTCCCAAAATACGCATTGTGTCGTTAATTAATGGAATTACTAAGAAATAATAAATAATTATACTGATTAAGTGAGGTATTTATCTTGGTAATGTTTTTGTCAATTATTATGACGATCGTTAATTTATCTTGTTTCCCATTTCTTTACGCAATTAAATCGTGTTACTTTGTTATTTTACCTTGTTAGCGATAAAAAATTGACAAGGCGGTCTGGCGGATTACTGTAATATTATTTAAATAGAAAAGCAAGAACGGTCGATAGAAGCGTTTCTGGTTGTGACACTGATGCTGTAAGGTAAAGGAGAACTCACCATTGTAGTTTTTCTGGTCGAGGGCTTGCGGCAGGGAGCGCGCGCCCGGCTGCGCGGCGGGCAGCGCCAGCGGGGTGGTGAGCGCGCGCAGGCTGGCCAGGTCGCCCGCGCCGGCCGCCAGGTGCAGCGGCGTGTTGCCGTCCGCGTCGCGCGTGTTCACCTGCGCATGCATGGACAAGGACGTTAACACAGGTGTAACAGAGCTACTTTTTAAAACTTTACCGGTAATCAATGCTGTAAAAATCGAACACGATTATTTTGGTTCTATATATTTTTTTCTTCTAAATATATGAACCAGGCTGTCGAGACAATTACTTACTAATACCAGTAGATTCCTGATTTAATTATGAATCTGAATATCGAATAACTTGTAGGTCTAGTGCTTATGGGGGTTACACCACCCTGAGAGAATAAAATTTAGGTAGGTAGAGTATAAGAGCACCAAAGTATGTCTATAATTTTGTTTTTCTTTTTGCTTATGTCGAATATTAAAAAATCATTCGGTGAAATATATGATTACACCTTGCAAAAAAAATCTGGTTAAAATTTTGAAAAATGCAAAGTTTTAATAATTTTATTGGACTTGTATTAAAGCGAATGAATATTTAATATTCGATATAAGTTACTTTAATTGTACTCCAACGTTTTGTGGAAAATAAGTCAAAAATATTCTAACTCTGAAGTTGTTATCTCCATTAACTATTGATATTGAACATATACGATTCATAATTTAGGAAGGAGTGTACTTCTAGGATAGTATTGTGGACTAACTAGCTTTGCTACACCCTGTATCGAGATAAACGGTCTTTTCACTTCTTTAAAAAGGAGTGTACTTCTAGAATAGTATTGTGGACTAACAGATAAACGTTCTTTTCACTCCTGTTGCTACAAATCTTTATTTTTCTTCTTTTTTTATTATTATGTAATCCTGAATAATGCTTCTGTAAGCTTTTATCCAAAATTCAAAGCCAACTGCTCCAGCTTGGAAGAAAATGTCACTTTTTAACCAAATCAAGTATTCAAAATCAATACTTTTCCCAGTTTTAAATGTGTGTGTTTTTTTTAAAATATTTTTCTATTACAATATTTTAAATATTATTCAATATCAATACTTTGCCCAGTTTTAACTGTGTGTGTGTTTTTTAAAAATATTTTTCTGTAACTATTATGACTTGGCTTATCACCCGATTTCGGCTTGATGTCGAGATACGGGACAACTATGCAAGGGGTACGGATCCAGCGATGTAAATGAACGCACCGAAAGCGAAATAAAGTTTTAGTCTACAACACTAATAAAGATAACAAACATTAAGCTATTTCAGCGATAAAACTACAAATGGCGGTATTTCAAAGGAAGTGTGGGAATATCCCCCAATCATAATATACAGCGAACGATATTAAAAAATAGAATGTTTACGACGAAGTTGGGAATATCCAGGGCTAGTTCTATAGCACACATCCTTAAAAAGCTTACGCATACACACATACACAAACGCTTATAATTAATTAATTCTAGTATTTATTAAAATAAAAATAAAACTTTTATTTGATCATGTATTCATAATGAAAAAAAAAAGTGTGAATTGATGTATCCGAATAAATAAAACATAAAAGAGATAGAATAAAGAAGATGAGATACTTTGGTCATGTGGAACGTATGAAAGAGGAAAGAATGGTTAAGAAAATACATGAGGTGAGTGTTGACGGTAACAGGAATAGAGGGCGCCCGCGAAAGACCTGGCACGATCAGATACTACAAGTACTCGAGTACTCCTCAAGGATGGCCCTGTTAAAAGCCGAAACAACCGTAGAACTTGTATGAGAAGATGTATGAATGTGGCCGAAGCAAAAGTGGTGTGCCAGGATAGAAGAGTGTGGCGTTCAATCCTTTCTGCCTACCCCTGCGGGGAAATGGCGTGCTGGTTAGTTAGTTAGTTAAGTATGTATTTAAAAATGTTGTATCCCACTGTATAGATGATTGGTTTTCGATTATTCGGCGAACAAGGATTAAAAATTAAATCTCAGTAATCTATCATTGTTACAGTTGAATAACAACCACAATCATCAAAAACAGTTTATTTCATCACTAGAAGTTGTAATATCTACTAATAATACCTTTAGACATTAGATAATCATTTTTCTCTAGCAGTATGAAGTGAATTGTTAAATACATAACCAGATCGCATGAAATTGTAATATGTAGTTTTAATGTTTATTTGAAAAGTTCACATTCGGTCGTATTCTGAAAATAACAAAAATTTTATTTGGCGATTGTTACCCGAACACTCAAAAATATAGACTTCAATTTAATATTTGAACTCTTTGGATGGAGAAATTTGTAGGTGTGTGTGGAACAAACTGATTTTTACAATATTTTAAAAATAATATTAGAAAAGATATAATATAGATGTCTCATACAGACGAAATTATATTTTTTTATAGGAAAGTAGGTATGGAAGTCTACGACAGGCCTATGACCTATCGTACGGCTGGCTTAAGTGATCATTTTACACAATGCAAAATTCACCATTTTCACCTATGATAGAATACCACATGTATCAAATTTTTGGAAGCTGTATATATTTTATAGCTGTATATATATAAGTTTTACACCCGTTTCATATGTATGATGTAATTATCATTAGCTCGACCGGCATCCAAAAAATTAGTACTTATTGTATATATTTTAGACAAAACTTCAGATTACAATTACTGGTTTGCGTGATGATATAAATATCGATTTGACATCAAATAAATAGACATTTTTTAAGAAAACTCAGACATCGTAGAGATCCGACATTACAATCCATGTGTGTGTAACAAAATATTGATGTACCTATTTATTATTTTAAATGGTTGAATATGCCGTTACTGCACGACTGTTGGGTGTTGTGTAGCGTTGTGTATGTAGACATACAGTCACAGGATGCAATTTCTGCCTGCTTGGGTTTTTAACGACAATTAGGTATTTATGAATTTCTTATGCTCCACGTACCTACTATTTAATCAACATATCACACTAATTAGACCATGTAGATTCACGACTATTTTCCAAAGGTCTCGTCTAATATTGCAAAGTCGTAAATGTAAACTAATTAAGCAATTACGCATTGGTGCGTCACCCAATATGGCGGACTGTCGTAAATCTAGGTCTTGTCTGTTTTTGAGTGTCGGAGTAACGATCACAAAAATAACAATCTTGCTAATGTGTTGATTGTATCCGTTCAGGTCAGGGTAGGCGTAGTAAGGAAGGTAGGGAGATGTAATTATGAAACGTTTGTAAATAAAAAAAATGTAAATAAAATACGCATGGGATTGAATCACGGCATTACACGGCTTGTCCTTCGCGCAGTCACGCCTTGCGTACTACAGTCGTGGTCAACATCCGGTTGATAGGTTATCTCGAAACAAACTCACTGTAAATGTACCGATCTTCGCGCACTGCTTCTTTCATTTGCATTATTCCGAAGCCTGGCGGGCCGTCCGTCTCCTGACCCTGCATGTCGGCAGTGCACGTGTCTCATAGCTGGTAGCGAAAATTTTACAGGTGGATTCCTGCCTTGATGAGTCGAATGTAGTCAACAAATAGACATGGAGATGGAATATCAAAGTTTGCATTTTTTTCAATAGTTCTGACTTTTTTTTGTTGTTAAAAGTTGAACCATCATTACAGTAACTTATATAGATTATGAAAAATTCATTCGCTTTTATACAAGTCGAATAAAATGATTAAGGTCTAACAAAAATTGAAAAAAAAAATTTTTACAAGCTTTTTATCATTTTATTTTATATAAGTTACTCTAAACAATTGATAGTAATGATAGTTCAACTTTATGTAAAAAAATAAATCAGAAATACTGAAAAAAGTGCAAACTTTGATATTGCATATCTCCATAACTGTGGGTGATGGTTGCTTGAACACTTTCGACTTATTATCATGGCAGGAATCCACCTGTAGTCTTTGCTATTAGCTATGAGACACCTGCGTTTAAAAGCGGAAACTTTAACCGCAGGAAATAATATATATTATACACGCCTAATGCCTTTTACTCCAGAACACAACACGTACAAATCCCACGTAAATAATTAGAACCTTCCCAGATCATTTAAAAAGAGGTTCAGAATAACACCTTCGAAGAACAAGATTAAGGGGCCATAGCAAAGTCCTGCGGTACAATGAAATTCGCCGGAAGGTGGATTTTAAGTTCTGAGAAAATATCCGAGAAATCCGAGCAAGTGCGGCGGTCTTCGCTAGGGATGTTTCCACCGCGCAATTAAAACAGTACTGCGACCTTCTAAGAACGGTCCCATCGTATTACCGCTCCGTTAGGTTCGAGGAAAGTATTGTTTGTTCTGCGTGTTAATTGAGTGTAAGTTAGTGTTGACTTACCGCCAACTTACAAAGGTAGGACGAGGACAGGAAGCCAAATACTGCTCCACATTCACAAATCTTATCTTTGATTGTTGAGACTTCTAACATGACCATATCGCACCCCCCAGAGTGCAAAACATGCATTTGGGGATAACGGGGATTTAAACATTCTATTTAAAATAGTACTGTGAGCATAAGAGCTTTTGCGTATGAATATGATAAAAAATAATTATTTTTTCCGTATTTCTGATAACAAAACAAACACATTTTAACACAACAACGCATTTTAAAGCGCATATTTTTTGTCATTTTGTCCATGTTGTGAATTGCAGAATAAAGTGCTTGATTTATGTTTTTGTATTTTTGTTCAAAATAATATATTCCACTGCGGAAAAATGGGTTAAAAATGTACATGTCGTATGTACAAATGTAATCGTAATGTATAAAAAATACAATGATTAATAAAATATCCATATTTAGTTTAAAAAATATTAAATATGATGCATTTTGTTAAAACATATTTATATGCATTTATATTTTCATAAAGCTTACACACATCCAGATAATTGGCTATTTTCAAAAAATTGTGTCCACTACATGAAGCCAAATCGATTCCCAAGAAAGAAATCAATTTAAAGAAAAATACGTCGCTTTTCATTGTAAAACAACGATGGAAATTCCCACAAAAAGGATTTTTGGTGCGTGGTCAAATTTAACAATGTATACAAATATGACATTCTTAATTCAAAAAAACTTTTTTACACTCGGTGTGCGATTTATTTCGGGTAGCTTATTATTATGTCGGATCTTTCGCGGACCCATTCTCCCCTCAGTAATGTTTCCTCTTGCACAAACGGGATGTCTGATAGCTAGTAGCAAAAATTTTTAGGGCAGTCTTCTTCAGTCAATTTTGAATATGGAATATTAACACCATGGTTGAAATGTCGACAGTCACGGAGATAAGCGACATCAAATTTTGCATATGTCTGGCTTGTCTTTTGTAAAATGATGACTACCACGAAATTAATATATGTTCAATATGAAAATTCATTCGCTTTGATACTGGTCAAATAAAACGATTCAAACTTTGTGGAAATTTGTAAAATATTTTTTGTATAAAAAGGTTTGTGTCCTTTTATTGGACATGTATTAAAGCAATGAGTATTCCATATAAGTTATTGTAGTGATGGTCCAATTTTTTACGGAAAGTTACGTCAGAAATATTGAAAAAATTGCGAACTTTGATGTCGCCGCTATGAGACACCTGCGTAAGCGAACTGAAACAACTCGGGCAATGCTAGGTAGAACGCTACTTAGAAAAAAATTGAGTGAACAAAATAATATTATAATAAAAAACCTCCAATTAAAATATAGATCTCATACCAACGGCGATCTGTACTGGTTTATGGGAATGACAAAATTTTCAACCACAGAGGGCAGTAATAAGGATACAACTGACATGTGGAAGAAGGTGTGCAAAGTTAACACGAATACAACATCCTAAAATTTGATACATGTGGCAGTCGATCATGGGTGAGAATTTGATTGGTGAATGTTGTGTAAAGGTACAGATACACATGCTTATTACTGGCATGCTCATTAGCATGCCCTAACAACTGTACACACTTGCTCATTATTAGCATGCTCAAAGTTAACAATCAAACACTTATTAGTGGCATGCTCTTGTCATAGAATAGAAAGGAACTCTAGTTCAAAATTGAAACTTTTCAAACTGAAATAGAAAATTCAAGTGAATCAATAAATCAAAACAGTTCCCCGGTTTAATCAAACACACATGTTTATTACTGGCATGCTCTTGTCATACAATAGAGACGCCTTGTTCAAAATAATGGAAACTTTGCAAATTGAAATAGAAAATTCAAGTAAACCAATAAATCAAAATATTTTTGATTTTAGTTTTTATAATTTTTATTGTAAGATTTGAATCATTCATGACTTTTAATAAAGTTTCGTAAACATTATTTCTTGCTGTATTATTTTTACATAGCGTTGACCGAGTATTCTACAGACATTCGTGATTCCTATAATAAGTCACGAAAAGTAATGTTTTATCATCTCCTTAACGCGAAAATATTTCTTTCATCTGTCGCGGACTGAGAAAATCGCATTGATAATCATCGATACTAGCCATAAGCCACAGCCATAGCCATAGAAAGACGTAAGCATGCTCATAATAAACAAGCCTGTTCACAGAAGTTCAAAAGATACCCCTTCTCATGGTGAATGACATTAGCATGCTCATAAATCAACCGGCGGTTGTTTTTTGAGCATGCTCATTACTAGCAGTGTGCGTACACACATGCCACTAAAAAAGGTCAATACTACGCGTGCTCACGTGTTACTAATAAGCATTAAAGCGATCATTTAAGCCAGTAGTACGGTAGGTCGTGAGCCCTACGAAAACCCAAAAAGACTGGAGACACACAAGAAATAAAACAGAGTGAATAAAAGTGGTGTTTACTTTGGCTCCGGCGATGAGCAATCTCCTGGCGATGTGCGGCTGCTGCGTGAGCACGGCCAGGTGGATGGGCGCGCGGCCCGAGTCGTTGCGCACGTCCAGCAGCGCGGGGTGCGGGCACATGTGCAGCAGGGCCAGCACGGCGTCCGTCAGCCCGTGGAAGATGGCTATGTGCAGCTGCCTAAGGACAAGCGGAACAAGCATCGTCAAAATAATGCCTCTCTGGTAGGAGACAAATGCAAACAGTGCTCACGCTAAAGAGGCCCCAGTACACGATTTTCATATTTGCTCTCGATTTGCTAAATTTAACGTAAACTTATTAAATCATTTTGCAAAACCCATAGCTAAACAGGCTTTCAATCAATTTTATTATGATAGATCCATTCACTCTTGAAGCATTTCCTTAAAAAAATATGAACAAATATATTGTTATAACATTTAAAAAATTATAACCTCGAAACACTACTTTAGTTGTCTTGCAATAGAGTTATCTTTGGTACACTAATCTCGTATACTTTCAAATAAAGAGCATATATTTTATTTACAAATTAATTGTACAAAGTTTGAAAAAGAAGTGGTGCTATTCAGACATTAATATTTTTCGACATGTTGTAATATATATTTTTAAAAAAGACAAAATTTAAACGTTCTGTTTCCTGTACTGCAGTATCCATAAAATCTTTAAAACATTGATTATTTTAATTAAATTTTACATGCGTACTAAGAAAATTTCACTATCATTAATATAAAAATATTCAAAAAATTATACCTCATACCTAAGAATTCTAATTAATTAAATCGCATAGTCTGTTAAAAGAGCATTTTTCTTTCAAATCAGACTTCGGCTGGACTCGGGCGCGCTCGGCTCCACTCGGGCCCGGCGGGGGCGGATTAAAAGCCTGTTTAGCTATGGGTTTTGCAAAATGATTTAATACGTTTACGTTAAATTTAGCAAATCGAGAGCCAATAAGAAAATCGTGTACTGGGGCCTCTAAAGGCGCGTCAGAATTGAATAGAAAATAACGATAAAAGATAACCTACTCTTTCGTATGACCTTATGCCGACGTTATTGAAGTGATAGAGATTGTATTTGTAAGACGAGTACATATTTTTATTGGTGTAAGGCGTATAAAATTGTTCATTATTTTATTTATTTAATATGGCGCATATAAAAGCAAAAGCAGCAATGGCCAAAAAAATAAAAAAATGTTTTGAATGCAGTCATCGAGGATTACTAATTTAGAATGTACTGAATTCTAGATTTTACGTATTTATCCCTTCCAAAATCATGTTTCCTATAAATTTATTTTATTGGCCATATATCTCGATTGCCTTTAATTTTTTTTTATCGCTGCCTTTGATTTATATACCCCTCATACCTATATGCCAGGCGCGTGCAGTGGGAACAAGAAGCATGACTTATTTAACCGTATATTTGGGAAAAAATATCGAAGTTAAATATTAGGTCCTTACATATGAAATTGACGTTTAGTATGGGAGGAACATAAAGCCGATTTTTTTTTATTATAATATATTTATTTAATCAAAGTATGTACCATTGCTATCTATGCACTTTTGCCATCTCATAGGTAGTTCATCGATCCCTTTACTAAAAAAACCATTCGGACGGGAATCAATAAAATCTTTGAAGGCGGTTTGGACTGCCCCATGGGAGTTGAATTTTTTCCTTTGCAAGAAGTTATCCAAATTTCGAAAAAAATGGTAATCTGTTGGGGCAAGGTCCGGAGAGTACGGTGGATGTCTTGGACATTCCAATTGAACCTCCTCTAATTTGGTAGCCGTCTGTTGTGCAGTGTGTGGTCTAGCGTTATCATGAAGCAGCAGTGGCCTAGAGCGATTAACCAGCCTCGGTTGTTTAGCAGCTATCTTTTCCATCATGGTTTGCAGTTGCTGACAATAGACATCTGCCGTAATCGTCTGGCCAGATTTAAGAAAGCTGTAGTGAACGACACCAGCACTATTCCACCAAACGCTCACAAGTAACTTTTTTGGAGTCAATTTTCGCTTGGGGCATGGTTTGGCTGGTTCGGCAGGGTTCAGCCATTGCGATGAGCGCTTCCGATTATCGTACAGGATCCACTTTTCATCACAGGTAATGATTCGATTTAAAATCCCTTCATTATTGTGCCGGTTGAGTAATGCAACGCAGCAGTCAACGCGCGTTTGTTGATTTGCTTCACTCAATTCGTGAGGTACCCACCATTCAAGCTTTTTCACCTTACCAATTTGCTTCAAGTGGATTAAAACAGTTTTATCACTAACACCGCAGCCTGCAGCTAACTCGGATGTGGTTTGCGATGGATCCGCTTCCACAATAGCCTTCAATTCTTCATTATCAACTTTGGTCTCCGGCCGTCCACGGGGCTTGTTCTGCAGGTCGAAATTTCCAGAACGAAAACGTTGGAACCAAAAACGGACTGTGTTTTCTTTTGCGGCACCGTCGCCATACACATCATTAATCCGTCGAGCCTTTTCTGCAGTACTGGTGCCACGGTGGAATTCGTACTCGTAAAGAACGCGATATTTCAAGTTTTTCATTTTGTAAACTGAGTGACGCAAAGAAAAAAACAATTGAGGAAAAAACAAATGAATTATAATTTTCAAAACACAAATACATGAGTAAATAGTTGTATAAATTTGGATTTGGAAATCCTAACCAAAGAGAAGATATTTGAGATCAAATTTGCCAATACGGCAAAACGTCAATTTCATATGCAAGGACCTAATATTTATCTGGCAAAATGAAATGAAATATTAAAATCTGAACAAATTGTGATTTGAATATTACGAGGTATATCTCTTATTTCGGTTTCTTTTCAAAATATATGCTTAAGTCATGCTTCATGTTCCCAGTGCACGCCCCTGCCATATGCATACTATATCTAAATACAGGATATAACACAGCTAGTTCACAATACTTTATAGGTAGATAGATTCCTACCTAAATAAAGAGCCGAAAATGTTCGAGCAACAATGCCCTAATAATTCTATAGTTATGGAGATAAGAGACTTCAAAATTTGCATTTTTGACTATCATTGAACAAACTAATACATCACGCCGTCTCTCCGCAGTGGTGGCAGAACGCTATATTTTATCTTGACACACCACTTTGGCATCGGCTACATTCATACATCTTTTCATGCATGCTCTATGGTTGCTGAAGCCTTTAACAGGGCCATTCTTCAATATTCGAAGTATCTGATCGTGCCAGGTTCTTTCGCGGACGCCCTCCTTTTCGGGTTCCATACCTCATATATTTTCTTAAACATACTTTCTCCGCTCTCATTTTACACGAACAAACCATCTCAGCGATCCTTTCTTAACAAAAAAATTCCTCTAATAAAATAAATTAAATTGCAAAAAAAAAATTAGGTAGGAATCTACCTGTAAGGTATTGTGGACTAGCTCGTTTACACCCTGCATATGCCTATGCATTTATAATACACCTGTATCACTCGATAAAAATCTGTTCAGATGGAAAAAGCTTAAAAACTAAGCTTAAAAGTTACACGCAAGTATTATAATTATCAAGAAAACAAAAATAATGTAATCAGCTATTAATAAAGATGAGTGTATTTGTACTTGGCGTACCCATCTCTTTATGTAAGATTTTGATTATCAATTTTATGTTATCACGATAGGTACTTGATTTCGCTTATGCTGTCAAATATTTTGTGAAAGAGTTTAAGACTAAGAGTAAGAAAGCTCTATGCCCGTAAATAGTACGTGCTCTTGGGATTTGAAGATCTTGGATTTTACGCGCAGTAATAGTGTATTTCGTTTCATTAAAGAACGTATATTTGTGTACGTAAGATATAATAATTTTAGCACAAATTCGTCTGAAATCAAAATGGTTTTCTAAACTGTTATTAAGGTGGCAATTGCAGTAATAGTCGCTCCTCACCAAGCAATTATACCATGCTCAACGAGGGATCAGCAGATTACGTAGCAAGTCGTTTTTAGAACTGAATTGTTGAATTGAACAAGCAGCTTTTTAAGATGCCTAAATTCCTAATTATAAATTCATTTTTGTGTAAAATGGTACGCTATATAACATGACATAGGCATATCAGCACAATGACAACACTGCCACTCCTTATTAATTAACATATTCATTCAAATGCGAATCAATTACTGGTGTCATTAACACTACAGAACGTATCATTTTTAAAAAGGTCGCGATAACCTTCGCATGGAGTAGATGAGAAAATGTTTCATACCCCACGGGCGCAGACGTTAGGCGGGAGGGCCGCGCATTCCCGTCCGCCGGCAAAACAGAAACCCGTTTGGGAAAACCCAGAGACGAGCCGAGCCCGAGGGCCGTTGCCCCTGATTCATCCAGAAACGCAGACAATGATGGGAGCATTGCCACGGTCCGAAACTCGCATGAATTCCGAAAAAACCCCAATCGTATAAGGCATGTGAAAGAAAAAAACTTTCGAATCGGTTGGAAATTTCCCGCCGCGAAGACAATGGGAGATGAAGCACGCTGATGGATTCGGCGATATAATTATTTGACCCTCCCAGAATTTCTTCGAGTGTTTGGAAAAACCGTGGGAGGATAAAAGTTGGACGTAATTTATTCAATACGCTCTAAAATTGAAATTTTTTAAGAATTATATTTTAGAATTATGAAATACACTGATATTGTACCTAATTAGCTTTGTTATAAAATAAGAAATAAAAAGATTTTAATAATATATGAAATACACCGATATTAAGTACCTAAGTAGCTTTGTTGAGGGAATATAGCAGTCAATTTTTACCATTGAAAAACCACAAAATCTGTCCCGCCATAAAACATTACGTCAACTACGTAGAATGATGTGATAATCGTTGTCAAGTGAGAGAAATAATTTTCTATATTTTAAATTTGATAAACTTTAACTTAATTAACTCGTCAATAATAAATCATTTTTATCATTTTAAAAATACAATAGCAAAACAATTTGTTATTTGTTCGCAACAGAAACCCGTAATAGTTTGTTTTATGTCGCGAATTATGTAGGATTTTCTTAACATTAGAAGTTATCACAAGTTATTAAAAGCGAAGGCAGCATATAAAATATAAAAATACAAAAAAAAAATAACGCAGTCTTTGAGGACTACTAATTTACAATATACTGAATTCGAGATTTTATAGGAAACATAGCCTATAAATTTAGAGGAAACATGATTGTGGAGGGGATATCTAGAATTCAGTACATTTTAAATTAGTAATCCTCGGTGACTGCATTCAAAACATTTTTTATTTTTTTTGGATATTGCTGCCTTTGATTTTATACCCCACATACCATGTTCTTTATTTATACAGTGTCTCGTAGCTAGCCACAAATTTTGTGGGTCTTTTTCATTCAACTTCGAATAGAAAATATCGTTTACACTTTGGGTGAAACGTCAACAGTTACGGAGATAATCGGCGACGACACCAAAGTATGAACTTTTTTTCAATATTCCTGACTTATTTCTGTTTGTTTAAATTTTTTATTCTTTCTTTCTATATAATTAATATGCCTTAGTATATCATAAATGTTTATCATTACTGACATATTTCTGTTTGCTTAAATTTTTTATTCTTTCTTTCTATATAATTAATATATTTCTAAATGTGGAGACCTGTAATTGGCCATCTATATTGTATCAATGTTTTCTATGCTTTTTTTTGTGCTGTTGGTCTTCCATAAACATTAAATAAATAAATAAATTATCTTTTGTAAAATGTTAGATTATCACGAACGTAATTTATATCCAATATTAAAAATTCGTTCACTTTGATACGAGTCAAATAAAATTATTAAAACCTTACAGAAATTTTAAAAATATTTTTATTGTAAAGTTTATCATTTATTTTGACTGCGACTATTTGAAGTGAATGAATTTTGGCATTCCATATAATTATGTTACTGTAGTGATAGTCAAACGTTTTACAGAAAATTAGTCAGAAATATCGAAAAAAAAATGCAAACCCCGAGGTCGCTTGTCTCTGTAACTGTAAAGTGTAAATATGTAATGTTTTCTATCCAAAATTGAATGAAGAAAACTCCTCCGAAGTACTATTCGAAGACACTAGGGTATACCAGAGTTAGCAGCAGAAACTTTGCCGGTAGATTCCTGACTACATTATGAGTCTAAAATGTTGAAGCAACCATGACCTAATATCAATAATTATGGAGATATGCAATATCAAAGTTTGCATTTTTTTTCAATATTTCAAAATATTTTTTTGCTAAAAGTTGAACTATCATTACAGTAACTTATATGGATTATAAAAAAATTCATTTGCTCCAATACAACTTAAATAAAATGATAAAAACCTTGTAATTTTTTTTTTCAAGTTTTGCAAGGTTTTTATCATTTTATTCGACATGCATTAAAGCGAATGAATTTTTCATAATCGACATAAGTAATGATAGTTCAACTTTTTCCAAAAAAAAGTAATAAATATCGGAAAAAATGCTAACTTTGATAATAATAATAATAATAATAATAATAAGGGGATTATTTCTATAGCGCCATTTTCGTAAAAAAAATCACCTCAAGGGCGCTTTACACAAACAGTCCTACACTAGTATTTAATTTGATGGAAAGGATTTTGCAAAAAGGTGCGTTTTTAAGTCTTTTTTTAAAAAACTGTTTCTGATGCACTGTTCCGTATTACGGAGGGAAGAGAGTTCCACGCCTTTAGGCCTACCACAGCAAATGCCCGTTCACTAAACTTAGTCTTTTGGTTGTGGATGGTCGGTTGTACAACCCTTCCTGCAGCTAAAGTACTGACTGGCCTCAGAGTTTGGCGTCTACTATTTAAGTCGTCTGGGATGCAGAGTTCTTGAAGATACAGAGGCGCCATATTATGTGTCGCCTTGTACATTAACCAACACAACTTAAACTCGACTCTTTGAAGAAAATGAAGCCAATGTAGTTCACGCAAAAGGGATGTTATAAGCGAGAATTTTGATGCTCCGTATACTATTCTTGCTGCCGCATTAAGAATTGACTGTAGTTTATCCAGCTGGAATTTTGGAAGTCCAGCATAAATGCTATTACAGTAGTCCACACGTGACACCACAAAAGCATTTATGAGTAAACGGGCGGATTCAGGGGGAAGGTATCTTCGAATACTTTTAATCTGTCTCAGTTGATAAAAGCATGCACTGACAGTTTTACTTATTTGTGTATTCAGTGAGAGATCTGAATCAATGTGCACGCCCAAAAACTTAAGTGCAGATTTAGCATTCGCAGACATTGGTTCCTGTATTAGATATTGCCGTCTAGATGTCGCGGCCCATAGTAGCTCTTCTTGGATGGATTTAAAGTAAGTTTGTTTTGTGCCATCCATTGCGTATTTTCTCAACACATTTTGCAATTTTTTGTTTTAATTCTTCTGTCTCATCCGGCTTACAGAAAAAATAAATTTGCGTGTCGTCTGCGTAACAGTGAGGCCACAATCCTGAAGAAGATATTATATTTTCAATATTTTTAGTATATAAAATATACAATAGTGTCCCAGAACTGATCCCTGAGGTACTCCGATGTTAAATGTAAGTGTTGGTGATGTTGATATTGTATATCTCCATAACTACTGATATTAGACCATGGTTGCTTGACTCATAGTCAGGAATCCACCTGCCAAGTTTCTGCCGCTAGCTCTGGTACACCCTTATATTGTTCCGGAGCGGGCAGAATTTCTGAAGTTATGTCATTCAAATTATTTTCGAAGATCCGAATGAGAAAAAAATATAATATTTATTAAATAAATAACGTTAAAAACTATATAGAATTTAATAATTTTACTTTATGTCAGCATATTTTTTCAAAAATGACAGCAATAATGATTTGGCTCATAAAAAGTTCACACCACATTATTGAAAAAAATATGACGTTGTATAGAGCCATTTTCTTTTTGCGTACCCGATGGCCCTCCGAAACCTACACCTATGGAAAAACAATTATTGCGTCATGTTCTTGGCGCACGTGTAAAGTTTATTTGACGCCTTGCAAATGTTGTGTTTAATGAGGATTATTTTATTATGATAATTGTATCCGTCACAGAGCCGAGTGTGGGGGTAACATCGGGAAAAACCGTTCGTCGACTTAATTTACGTATCACACAATGAGAGAAAGTTTCCAAATCGTATATTGCAGAGGTTTGGGAAATTATGAACTGAATCATAACATACATACCATAATATACTGTTCCTACTTTCTTATTCAGCACGCATATTCTTATTCAAGTGAAATATTAGCACTGGGAAAAACATACATTAATTAAAATGTTATGAATAATTTTGACGTATTAATATTAGGGAAATTATGCGGAAGTAATTTTTTTTTTGGTCCAAAAGTCATTGGACACAATTTATGGAAAAGTAACCAACTTGTCATTGGATGGAGCGCCACACTCTTCAATGTAAGAATTACGAAAAACTAATTCCAATGAATCTTTCTTACCAAACCTACTCATTCATTCGATCTTTTCTTTTCAACCTTTTTTTATCCCTACTGTTTTATTTTATTTTATTTATTCATGGGAAACTAACACTACATATAAAAATCAGATTATACGTGATTATTGAGTAGTATAGACACCATCTTACAAGTTTACACAGAAATAACATGTTATGTATTAAATATATAGCAACAATAACTTAAGTTATACAAAAAAACACAAAAAAAGTGAAAGTTTTAAGTTACGAACAAACTATGAAAGTCAAAGAATTAAAGAAGATTAGAATTAAAGAAAATTAGAAGGGGAATAAGAATGGATAGGAAAGGACAGGTCTACTTAGTAAAAAGGAGAAGAGATAAGAAGATAAAGAAGTGCAAAAGATATAATGTATAGCATAAAGATGGAAAAGAACTATCAAAATATAAACACGTCTGTAAAAAATATGATTTTTTGAGGATTTATTTAACAAATATGTATATACTTATAGCTTGCCATACATATATTTGTGACGAATTTCTAGAAGATAAAAGTCAATCCAAGTTTGCAAAAATCCCTATAAATAAAAACATTGTGTCGTCGACGTTGTTATCATCAGTCAATCCATTGTAGGATGAAGGCCACCCCATATGCCAGGCTTTGGTTTGCCTCGTGGCAAATCGTTTCATTGTTCAGCGAACAACTTTAATTTCGGACTCTCGAAATAGGGCATTGGCCGTTTATATCTTACGTAAACAGTAATTATGTGGCAGTTTACTGTAACCAGTTCCGATATGTTAGTTTAAGTGGGGGTCTTCTAGTAGGTACTACAGCGTATTCGGAGAACGACGCGAAACAATGATTTCGTATTTGTACTGTTAGTTTCCCGTAAATAAATAAATAAATATCACCTAATAGAGACAGGAAGAAAACTGAACAGAATCCATTTAAATAAAATTTATGGAAGTAAATTATTTAAAAACATTACCCGAATTACATTCTGCAATTGCGAGAGGTTTACAAACAGAAACGTAAACGTACTCGTAATAATTGCATCATTGAAAAAAGAAGCTCACAAGCAGGTATACAGTAAATATTTTTGGAAAAAAAATATCAAGGAAAGTGGGGAAAATTTGCCGCTAGAAATGTCATGATATAGGGGCAGTAAGAACCCGCAAAAGAGTAGGTAGAGTAATTTTGTCAACTGATGGTTAATTATAATTAAAGCGAGGTTTTAATGACTTGGAGCCCGAGAGATGAGACGGGTAATTTTTTTACTTGCGGGGTAGGGTACCTACCTACACTGGGGTGGAAAGGCAAATGGGTGAATCGCACTAATCATAATCTAGTAAAAATATATGCGGAATCTGAACATATAGGAAAACCAACCAACTTCATCAAAGTTGTCTGCGAATTAGAAAGAAATTGGGAAAGATATTAAAAAAACTCTAAACAGAAATATACATGATCAAGAAACATGAAACAAATACAACATTTATAATTGTTCATGGCGGGTTAAACGAAGATACCTTATCACATCACTTAACGATAGCATGGTTAGTTGTATTTACTTCAGCAGTTCATGTTTAGAACATGTAAAACGAAATAGTTGGCTTTGACGTTTAGAAAATATAATACGAAAAAGAAAAATACTCGCATTGCATAAATGTACATCTAATATCACGAAAAAAATTAATCAGCACAGGGTTTTCGCGGGAAATGTTGTCAATATCAATATATGACGGAATTCGCTTGATATCATCGAGAAGTACTATTACATTTTGCGTTTAGAAAATATAACAAAAATAATACTTGCATATATCACGAAAACATTCAATCAGCACAGGGTTTTGGCGGGAAATGTTGTTATATTATGACGGCATTCGATTAATGTCATCAAGAAGTATTATTATATATAAGATTATCGGCCGTATTCTGAAATAAGCAATATTGCTATTTCCGTATCTTGACAGTTATTGTATAACATTGTAATGCCGTCAATTTTGTCGTTTTAAGTTTGACAGGTTTGAAATTAATGAATTCAAGCAAACAGAAAGCCCTAAAACGTAAAAAAACGTTAATTTATCCACAATATGTGAACAACTTTTACGTTTTAGAGTTTTTTGATTGATTGAATTCATTAATTTCAAACCTGTCAAAATTAGAGCGACAAAATTGATGCCACTAAAATGTTATACAATAACTGTCAAGTTACCGAAATAGTAATTTTGCTTATTTCAGTTCATTATCTGCAATTTAATTTACCTCAAATGGCATATAAAAATATTTGGTGTGGGTCCCACAATTTTCTATATAAAAATTTACATTGGAGGATATTTTTTATCTATTAAACAAATGGAAAAAATCAACATTCCGTGACATAAATATGTCGATCATTGTTTATGTTTTAAGTTTATCTTAATAATTAAGTAAATAGGTACATTATTCTGTTATCCAATAAGAGCAGGTAGGTACCTCATTTATTCCATGTGTTCAAGTGAGATCATAGGAATGTTATAAAAAGTAGGTAGGAAGCAAACTCACGAAACAAAGTGTAATTAAGAGTTAGAATATGTCGATAACAATAAAAATGACATATAATTTTATTTGTTTATTTTCGAGGGCAGTTTCGACAATGTCAATTTTATTTTTGAAGACATTTGCAACAATATTTGTGTTTATAACTATTCAGTGGTATGGTTCGATGCGCGCCTCCGCCATTCCGTAAACCTTGAGGCTATTGCAATCTAGATAGGTAGGTACCTATCACACGAACTTATTATGTAAAAGAGGTTAGGTTATGTCACTTACGAGTCTCCTTCGTCGTCTTGCTGGAAGTAAATCTGCCAAGGTTCGGGTTCTGTTCTCCTTTCGCTCTCTGGTTCTATAATATTTAATGTTGGAACTTCTTTAGCTGTGTCGGTGAGTCCAGAATTTAGGTCGTTCCTCTTTTCATTTCGTAAATTGAGGCTAGAAAACGACTCGGTGAGGCCCACATCCACTCCGCTGTCTAATCGCATGTAAAGGTCCCTGTCGTCTTCGACTTCCTTGTCTTCGTCGGGAACCAGGCCGGAGTCCTGTGGGTAATCTAATTCCTCGCTGAGGAACTGCTCACTGCTGAGGAGTTGACCCGATATGATTCCCGAATCTACGTTACAATCGTCATCGATGCTGTCCTTTCCATCATCCAACGAGGTTTTCTTGGGGTTTGAATTTACGTGGGCACTGAATCTCGGTTTATCACTCATTTTATACTCCTCCAAAGGGCAACCAAAGTAAATATTTAAACACGGCGACGCGAGCCCGTTAATAAGAAAATACAAACATTCAAGAATATAACGCTGCCTAATATAGGCAAAATCAAAACGGAAATTTAAAATAAAATTGAACAGAAATTATTATAAAAACACGTTCATTATCACTTTTACATACTTGATACAAAATATATCACTCGAATTCAAAATAATAGCAGCTGTTTCGAAAAAAATATTCGTTCGTTCTCGGCGACGGACCACACTCTCCAAAACTCGTTTCACAATTGATTGTTGATTGAAGTCGCTAGAGGAATACATCATGTTATGAAAGATCGTGTATGTCTGTCTCTTTCACTCGGATTAGGGATGAGCAAGTCCACGAGTAATGTGAATCGATATTTATACTCAAGTAGGTAGGTACGACTTCTAAACAAACTATTGTCATGAACGAATAGACATTTAACGATATTTTTCAGTATTAATCAAAAATAAAATCTTTTATATAAAAATCAATGTTTGTTTGTTCGTATTTTATGCGCTGCCATACCGTTTGTCCGATCTGACCCAAATTTTGCATACTTATTCTTTGGGATACAACGGGTGACATAGTCGACATTTCGCCCCTCCTCCTTTACCCCTCCCGCCCCTGATTTATTTTCCATGCAAATCTGTACTGTTTTACCGATCTGAACCAAATTTGGCATAGTTATTCCTTAGGACCCGGCGGGTAAGAAAGGCGACATTTTCTCCCTGCCCCTCCCCCAAAAAAAATATTTTCTGATCTGACTCAAATTTGGCATAGGTACTTATTCTTTAGGACCCAGTGGGTAACATATGTAGGTGACATTTACCGCTCCTAATTTACCCCACCCCCTCTCCGATATATTTTCAATACAAATCTGCACCATTTGACCGATCTGACCCAAATTTTGGATAATTATTTTTTAAGGCTCAACGGAAAACATGGACCACATATTTTCCTCCCCTTTAGACCACCCTTTCCCCTTGATATATTCTTTCTATAAGTCCATACCGTTTGACAGATTTCAAACAAATTTTGCAAATTTTTTCTTAAGGATCCAATGAAAAACATAGATCACATTTCTCCCTGGACATCCTGTCCATCCCGGCCTAGGTGAAATAGAAAAATTGTTTTTTTAGAGCTTTTGCAAACAATATAATATAATATACTTTTAATAGAAATTCTATTTAAGAAACTTGAGCGATCCTGAATGCTGGCCTGACGATTTTATGTAATGATTAATTTAATTTCGATTAAACAAAACTAACTATTGTAATTTAATTTGAACCTAAAAATCATTGCCTGGATTTTTTGCTACAACTTATGAATTTTTACTTACTTACCAACCATCACGCCATTTCTCCGTAGGGGTAGGCAGAGAGGATAGAGATAAGTTGTAGAACTACTACTAGTTAAGCAATTAGCTGTCGCCGATTGTTTGCTGCTAGGCCCTGTGGGCGGCTATGAGGCTATTGGTATTATAAGTGACCAGTAGATAATATTTTATGTGTATAATACTTGTACACATTAAATATTATCTGCATTATTTTAAAACAATCTGTACTTTTCGTTACTTTTTACGATTTAGCCATTTGTTTTTTTAAGCTACCTATGAAAACATGTACAATACGTACACTATTTGTAGCGCATTCATATTATAAGAAGATTCTAATGAGATTCAAAAACTTATATTTCTTCCACTATCATAATAGTTTACTTCCTACATCGGTACAATAAATCATGTGTTGGTCGTCAACGGGACGTCGTCGTGGAATGAAATTGGGCATCTCCTTAAGAGTCCCCAAAGGGAAGTTTTTAGGGGCGTTACTGTTCATGATCTATACTCAACTTCTTAATTTACGTAGTTGATATAAAGATTGTTGCCAAAGCGAACTATCTAGATGACTGCCAAAACAAAGAAAACAAAAGCTTCCTCAATTCTAGACAATGCTTTTAATAAAATGAAAATACATAATAAAAAACATCAATAAGGCTAGAAAACACAAATAAAGTAAAAGACCTCAGAATAATTCTGAAATTCCCTTTCCGCTATTTGTAATGCACCATTACCATAAGAAAGTAGCTCCATAGAGTAGCTCATATTAAAATACTTCAGTGTTGTGATTGACTTTAATTCAAACTATAAGCTCCTTGCAAAAACTGTTGTAACTGTTGTTTTTTTTAGTAACCTATGGAATATTTGTTACCAAAAACCTACATTTTGTTTCAAAGCTCAGTGATCCGTCTTACGTATTTTATATCTTACGTATTTTAGATCTTGTAGGTCATCTGATCTTCTATTCTGAAAGTGCGGTCATGTCAGGGAAATAGCTTTACAACAATATATTCTTAGAGACACGAGATACATCATGACACAAGAAATAATGTGCTACAATACTATTAGCGAAAGGAACAACCGTATGAGTAAAAAAGCAGTTTTTTTCTATCTAATTTTTGCACGGGTAGTTTTGTTTTTTGCACAAGAACGTTGAACCAAATTGACTAATGTCATTGTTTGTTGCCAAATTTTTCAAATAATTGATCATGTCATTTGTGTTTTTTCAAAAAATTAAAAAATAGTCACACTTTATTTTATTTTCTGACTAATCTCATTTTTCCTTGCTACGTAACAACTCTGTATACTTAACTTTGATCTTTTTGCCCACAGAATTTACTGTACCAATAATGAAAACTAAATTCGGTTGATAGCATTCCAGCTTCCTTACACCCTTGTTAGCGTTAAGGAATCGGATCATGGACACTGACTTAAGCAATGCTAAATCACCTAGAAATATTTGCGTTGTGGATTTGCAGACAGCTTCTAAAAATAAGCTGAATTGATAGAGTTACAAATGACAAAGTAATGATCCGGATGCAAAATAATTTTTTCCTTAAATCGTTAAAAACATGAAAAATACAATATTTTGGTCATATCGTGAGATAATAATCCTGCATCTTATAATTTAAGGCAAAATTGCTAGCAGAAAAGGTCCTGGAAGACGAATGACATCCTAACTGCAGAATCTGAGGCAATTTATGGGAAAATCCAAAGTACAATTATATATTTCGAGCTGCTGCAAGCACAATATTTGATAATTGGACAAGCACTAGTAGAAGAAGAAGACTCAGGATTCTGAATCATTACTATATATTCAAATATAGTAGCAAACTTTGACTGAATGTTATTTTTTTTTGCATTTTCAAAATTAAATTAGGTCTCATACATTCCTTGTTCTTATTTTTATTTATTTTATTTATTTATTTATCTTCATCTTGTTACATGACAGAGATGGAGCCGCTCATCTCACTAGGAAGAACCTTGCCGAGATGAGCAGCTGAACAATATAGTGAGAACAAAAAATAATAAAGATATACAACAAAATACTATCTTCACATGTTTGAAACAAACTTTTATTTTATTTATTTGTTTATTTCCTATTTAATTTAAATATGAAATTTTGGTTGGACTGTGTCTGTCTCAATAGAAATATCTGTGTTGAGATAGGCATAATTTACAATGATATGTAGATACAAAACATAGTATGTAGATATATAGTAAAATAATTATTTGTATTTGATGAAGTATTGTGTATTAAAGTAACATTATAAAGTGATTAAAGTAACATAATAAAAAATATATCATATAATTATGTTGCATGTTAGTGTGTTTGAATAAGTGTGCCTATTTTATCTCTCCCCTTGTTTCGGCTGCTTGCGCCTCATTAGGGGCTTGTCAGTGTTTTTGTTGTAATTCCAGCAAGTTACGGATGGGAATTCGAAATTAGGATAGTAGATTGTATTCATTTTGACGATGTTCCAATTACCCTCTAGTTTTCAAAGGATCATGGTATTTGGTGTCGACCATCTGGTACACCAAGGGGGTGTGACGGAATGAACCATGATGTACACATTGAACCACAGATAATAATTTTTTGATTTAGAAAGTAATGACACGAGATATTACAAAATCGGTCTTTATTTTATTATGTGAAATTTTATAAAACTTACAAAAAATTAAGTCAAAAAATATTCTTTCTTCTTAGCTGATTTATTTTGGATTGTTCTGTAAATCCATCTTGCTTTTCTTTCTTGAGCTGCGTGTTTCCTTTCTTTTTTTTGTTAAAATCATATTTTCAGAAATAGCTGTCAGTACTTACTATGTTTCTATGTCTTTTCAAATTGCCAGTTCCGTATCATCTCAATTGTAAACTCTAGTGCCATCTGCAAAGATACAAGCCTTTGGTTTTCTTAATGAAAATTCAGGATATCTTTTATTAAATAATTGGCCGTAGCCATTCAACTCAGGCATTTCTGCAGCAATCTACGATGGCGGGATTTTATAGACTTAACCATTTGAGACTCGATGGGTTCGCAATCTTTTGAAGATAGACTATAAAATGCACATATCTTTGTACTGTCTGATATCTAAGCTGGCCAGCTTAGATACCAGACAGTACAAAAGCATTTACTTGCTTTTCTAAAGCTAAACCCAGATTAGACTAGCTCAACGGCTCTCCTCATAGAGTCTTCTGAATGTCCATCCTATTTTCTTGCTTTCACTTTCACTAGTCTCATCTAAAATACAAATAAAATCGTTGTTTTTATTCTGCAGAATGTAAAAAATAATCATGTGTATAGTTAACTTACAGGTGGTACACAAAGAACTGTGGATAATTATTGGACATGGGAAGTTTGTTAACTGTTGAACATCCCTCTGTTTTAGGTTACGATCACATTTAGATGATTACATGTACTATAAGCCCTTACTTTATGAAAATGCCTAGTACGGCATGTTCATAAAGTGAGGGTCGTTTGGTCATAAAAAGAAATATGTATATACCTACTTCTAAGAAAAGGTATTTATTTACAGTTTTAGTTTACTACTCTTGACTTTTCCACATAATCGTTATTCAGTTCAAAGCACTTTTTGTAACGCTACACCGGTTTCTTTAATTCCTCTGCACTGAAGTTCCCCGCCTTGGAATTGAACCAGTTAATAACGGCAGTCTTGAGTTACTCGTCGTCCGTTGTCCCATAAAACTGTTGTCCACCAAGCCACCATTTCAAATAAAAGAAGAGGAAATATTCGCTAAGTGCAAGGTCGGGACTATATGGAGTGTAGTCAAAAAATTTCCAAAGAAAAAATCTTGAATCTTGGTTAGGGCAGCGGTGTGAGGATGAGCGTTGTTATGAAGGAGAATTACACCGGATGGCAATTTTCAATGTCGTTTTAAAATTGTCGACACTAGTTTCTAACCTTTCCTTCATTCATTACTGTAGGTCCATATGCAAGAAAAACTCCCAATGAATTTCAGCAGATGAAGACCCATTTGCACAAAAATCAAATCACGGTGCACTTCACAACTGGCGGGAGAAACGATTGTTGTGGAAGTTGCTAGGTATCTGCCTTCACCGATTGAAACAAAAAATAACTACAGTAGCTTCGAAAATATGCGAAAAACTGTGTACTGACCCACTAACATTTAAATACAAGTCGATGGCCTTTACTTTATGAATACGCCTAGAATGTTCAAATAAACACATAAAACATACATACAGAACTAAAATATTTGAAATTAATTAATATTAACATATTTAGATACTTGTGATACAGTAAAACCTCATTAATTCGAAATTCAAGGGACCCAAGAAAAACCATTTCGAAATACACGGAACCCCGTTAATTCGAAATTCAAGGTACAAAAAAAATTAAAAATCTTAATAAAATTGCGAAATTTGCCAAAAATCGTAAAACTTGTGAAAAAAGTCATTAATTTAGTGAAAAACGTCTGTATATATTTCAAGAAATTGTATGCCTTAATTATGTTATAGTAAAATTTGAAAGAAAGAGAGTTTATTCAGTACATTATATCAGAGTGAATATGAAACAGGTACATTTTTAGGTAGGTCTGAAGGTACATTTTTCAAAAGAAAAACAAATTACATATTGTGTTTCTACTATAACATGCATGTATTTATTATTTCTACTATTATATACATCAACGCTGATGTGTCACATCAGCCCTGATGATGGACCTTGCAATGGGGTCTGAAACGTCGGCCGAAAGGTCACAAATACATGGCATGATACCCCGGAAGACACAAACCAGATTTTATACTATTATTTACGAGTATGATTGGACTGGTATTAGAATTAAATTCAGTTTTTTGGAACTCTCATGTTGTTGATATGATTAATATAAATAATCCAAAACAAATTTCTTGGATTTGTCAATTTCAAACTAAACATACTGTCGAGAAACATTGATTATGACTTTCTTAGAACTTTTTACTGTCTTGAAAAATTAAAGACAAGAAGAGTAGTGACCGATATTTATTTTTTTCAGAAATTAGAATGGAACACCTGCTGCGAAACTAGAAGTTATGCAGCGTTTGTCTTGAATCTTTTTCAACTCCACTGCAAAGACTTCCTAGACTAGCAAACAGATTTGAGCAGTTAGATGTTTTTGCCACAGATGTAATTAGAAAATTTTGAACAATCGCTAAATTTTTTCTGTTGAGACTTATAGAAATAGTGTTCATTTTCAAGCTAGGGAACTATTTATAGAAAGGTCTACAAATTATCTTATCGCTAACTACTCACATCTCGCTTCCTTTTGTGCATCAGCTTTCAATAGTTCTGAGCGAAGAGTTGTGGTATAGAAAGTATAATATAATATAATGTAATATGATATAATATTATATGTATTATACTTCATTTACCAGAACAATAATATAATATGCATTATACTACTGTGTCTTTATTTCCTGAATATTTGTACCTTTCTAACAGTATAACCTCGTTAATTTGAAGTTCAATGGACTCAAAAAATCAGAAAATAATTTAAGTACCTAATAATATGTGCAGTTTTTAAAATAATCAACAATCATAATTGTTGTCGAATGTATGTATCTATGTGTATGATGACAGATGGCGCTGTTAGGATTATTTTTTGTTTGTGCAAACAGTGTGCATCATAACTCTACAGGATTAATATCATCAATAGTACAATGGTTTATAGATTTCTGATACAGTGTAATCTGGATGTAAGAGAGGAGGTCCAAAAGTCTACGGAATGGAGGGGGGTATGTCCACTCGCTTAGTATAACACTAATTGGGCTCTCATATATGTCAATTTCAGCCCTACAATGTTATTTGTTTACAAGATATCACCCTGCAAACAACTCATTCCGGAAGAAAACTTCAACTGAGGAAAAAATTGATCACATCACATCCAATATCAATAAAAAAGTTGAAAAATATATATGGAAAGATGCCGGTCTGAAGAAGAACCAGCACACTTCATTAGTAGAATGGTCAGAAACCATAATTTTGAGGATCCTCTACGACCATCTTGGAATGACAAATCAGTGCGAGATGGGTGCCAAGAATCAGCAATGAATGATGCTTCTTCTTTTTGGAGCTGTGTGGCGAAGACCCTAATCCATTTTGGAGCAAATTGTTACTGGAGATGAAACTTGGGTTCGTCATTCACCTGAATCCACACAAGAGTTGATGTAATGGCATACAATACATACAATGGTACACCATCCTCTAAGAAGTGGAAAGTGTCAGAATCAAATGGAAAATTGATGTCTATAATTTTTTGGGATACTGAAGGGGCATTGAAGGTTGGCTAGAAAAAAATGGCATCTTCATAACCAGAAATTATTATGCCAGGTTACTGGAATATTTAAAGGAAGCCATCAAGAGAAAAGGTGGGGAAATTGAACAAAACTGTGTTGTTCTTGCAAGGCAAGATACCGGTTCACAAGAGCAATGTTGCGATGACTCCTCTACACATGTGCAGCTTTGAATCGCTTGCTCATCTACCTTACAGTCTGGATTTGGCTCCTAGCGATTATTATTTGTTCCCAAATTTAAAAAGGAAAAAAAATTCATTCAGATAAAGAAGTAAATGAGGTGATAGGCGATTATTTTTTGATGGTACGTCATAGCTAATTTCGTGATCTAAGAAATACACAGAGCCTGAGAGAAATCACATAGAAAAAGAAAACTGGTTTCATTTTTTTATTTAATTTACAACCCCTCTATTCCATGTATGTAGATACTTCTTAGATTTCTTACTTCTAATGTAATGATTCTCAATGGATGGAGTGATCTTATACTTTATTGTATTATATTTGTACAAAACATATTTTAGGTAGCTCTTTTAGAACTTAGTAGGGCTCTGACAGATGGATCGTTTTGACACAATAAAGATAAGATTATTAAGAGAATTTTGTAGATGAGAATCCTGAAAATGTGAAACAAATTTTTCCCTACCCGCCTGATGTGATAATTCAGCATTTTGAAAAACAAATTTTGCTCAGTTTTCCGATTACATACCATGAAGGTTCATATAATAAAGGTTCTATTTTATGTGGAAGAAAGAAAACAACACAATACTTTGGAAACTCTTACCCATAGACCGCAAATTTTTAATGTTCGGGAGAATTCTTATGTCTTCCTTTTTATGCAGTCTCCCGAACACGAGAATTCTCGTTACATGCTTGCAATGTGTTCACAACTTGAGCCAATGGTTTTCTAAATATTATTAGCAGTGGCGGACAGTGAACTTACATGCCCTCGCATTATTGTATCAAGTGTCACATTGCTCTTGTGCGAGTGATTAAGACTGCGCCGAGAAAAATAAGCCAAACGGCAGTCACGGTTAAGTTGATATAATGGAGAATAAGCATACAAAATATACATTTAATATCACAAAGAAACGTTTTAACAATTAGTCCGAAATTTATTCGCGTTATTAAATAATCTATTAAAAATTATTAATAGATTATTTAATAACGCTGTGTAAACATGGGTAAAAACCTAAAAATATGTGCCGGCGTTCAGTAGAATTTTGATATTGTAAATTTTTTTTTCAAATATCAATTCCTAAAAACCCCACTTGTATAAAATACAATTCGTCCAGCTTACATTTTTGAAATATTGCCTGGTAATTTAAATATATATATTTTTAAAAGCAACTAAAATCGTCCATACATTTTTATTATGGAAAAGATTACAAATATAAACGCTTACGATTGAAAAAGAATTTCAGTCAACTGAGAGCCGTCAGCGAGCGAGGTCACACCCGTTTCCGATGATGCATTCCACATTCGAATTCGTACGTTACACTGCGCACACCGAAAACGAGTTTAAGTGTATTTTTTGTAGACAACTGAGTTTTACATATTATTGCTAACTTTTGTTTGTTTATCTTTTTAATGTTTGAGACAAATTAAATTTATACAATAATATTTGTTTTAGTGAAAATGGGAAGGCAAAATAATGAATATTTTGAATCACGAATAATGAGCAATGATACACCGTATTTTGAGCATTTTTGCAAAAAATTTATTAAAGATGAAAAATCAACAGAGTAAAACTTAGTAACACTAATGAAAAGTTCAGAGGTTTAATATTTTCAGCCATACTGAAATTCATTTCCAGATTGGTGAATATGTAATGCAACAAGCCTAATGAATAATGTGAACAGCAATATAGCCGACATTTTCAATAGTGTGATAGTGAAATTGGTGGAAAACGAATAAACTACCCTGGCAGACAATCTTATGGAAGACGATGTGCAGCGTCAGTAGTCTCCTTCAATTCAAGACAACCACAGACCTACCTGAGCAAAAAAATTTCCTGCGACTCGAAACTAAAAGAAATATTAAAAGATTGGCATCAGCAAAACGCAAAAGAATAGGTTAATCAAATACTTTTATAACCATGAAGTACTACTAGTCACAATGATAAAAATTACGGCGAGTCTAGAAAAACCTGACCTAGGTGAGGCCGAAATATGAAAAATATTACTTTGACTGATGTAGATGACCACACACTGAAAAGAAGAACTATTCTGCAAGTTGAATCAATCAAATGGCGAAAACTATGGTTTACGTCATCAGTTTTTGGGAAAGTGTGCAAACGAGAATTAATTAAATGCGAACCTTCGGTAAAAATATAGTGACCGAAAAAAAATTAGATTACATATATCAAGTCCATTTAACATGGCCATGAACACCTTGCGTGATCAAATAGAAACATATCTGAAAATTCCTATAAAGACATGTGGATTATTTATTGATAAAGATTTTACATTTTTAGGAGAAAGTCCAGATGTTTATACTCAGCTAGAGGAATGAGTGTTAACAATGTTATCAGAGAGAAAAAAATTAAATTCTGGAAAGTAGACAATGAAGGCAATGCCAATGTAAATAAAAAACATGATTGGTATTTCGAAGTACAAAAAAAATGCAAACTTTGATGTCGTATATCTCCTTAACTATTGATATTAGGTCATAATAGCTTGAACATTTTTGACTCATAATCAAGGCAGGAATGTAGTCCTGTGAGGTTATTAATGTTTTACAAATAACCCTGTATTTCATTAAAATACAACTAGTGCCATCTAATAATGACCGCAGAAATTTAAAAGAAAACAACCGGTAGTATTTTTTTAAAATACAATTAGCGCCATCTATTAACAACAGCAGAAAGTTTTTTTGGATATATACCAAAAATAAGTATCAAGCCATAAATATAGTCGTATATACGTTGGTTGGTGCATAAATATAGTGGTATAGACGTTGGTTGGCACATAGATGAAAACAGAACGATGAATCATAGCATGAATCTAGACTCCAAAATAAGATGAAAATCCTACCTTTGAGAGCGGTGGCCCAAAAAACGAACTTTTAATAGATGCGGTACAATGCAGTTTCTTCACTCGAAGACAATTAAGGAGAGAGGTGCGGTAGGAATAAATTAATTACATGCATTCGAGACCATATAGGACAACAGATGTCGTTAGGCATATCAAAAGGTGGTGGACAGAGTGGGAATTAAATCAGGAATAAAAAAAGGATTGATGAAGGACAAGGATTGGTGGATCTCCATCTTACTGAAGTCCAATCCAGCCACGACAATCGTCCCTATTCCTCTAGATCTAACACTGGCCAAACCAATAACAATACAGTTACTTTAAAAAGTTTTCTTCTCACAATTAAAATAACTTACTAATAATAAAATATTTATTAATAATAATGATAACAATCCAAATTAATATTAAATAACATAATAATTAATAGTATTTAAGATATCAACTCCTCCAATATTCCTTGGCGAATTAAAGTTTGACACTCTGTTGTGGGTAGATAATGACGGCTGTCTTTTTTCAAAAATACAACATCACCGTCTTCCAGTTCCAATTTTCCATAGTCCGTGAGACAAAGTACTTCAGTGTATAATGATTTTGGAGGCTTAACATTTTCTGTCAGGTCAATTCCCCAATAACCGATATCTTGTCCGAGCGACCTCATGAATGTCGCAAGAGTTATGGAATATTTAGAAAACCATTTGAATTCTTCATCAGACAATAATTCTTTTATTTCAGGTGGCAGCACAGGACCAAAATCCCACCTCATGTTTCGTATTTTAATCAGTCTATTGTACAGGTATGCTAGTAGGCATCTCTTGTTGCGCTCCAGAGCGCTGTGTCTCACTTGTACGGTAGACCACAAAGCACGATTGTCGCTAGTTGCATTCCTGCAATAAATAAGATAGAATTAATTCCATAAATAATACTAATATACCTTTATATAAACGTCAAAAAAAAGTTGATTTGACACATCAGAATTTGGTATTAGTCTTTCACTGGACTAAGGGTACCTTGGATAACAATAATAATAAAAAAAACTATTCACATTTGATTCACAAGTATGGTAGATCCATGGCAAAAACAACATAACATGGTCAAGCTCTATAATAGAATTCAACAGGCAGCTCTTTTTTGTATTTCGCTCCATATTTTGGTTCTTTTCTTTTCATTTAATGGTGATAATTATTTGCTTTTAATATAAAAAGTGAAACTTACGCATCCGACATGTTGGATTTGAATAAAATATCCATCTCTTGTATAATATTACGGACAGCATCATCCTGCAAATAGAAAATGAACAAACATTGTGAAAAAAGAACAAATATCAAACAAAAGAAATTGGGAAATAGTACGCGGGCACTTAATAATCACAATTTTACAAATGATATGTGGCACATTATGTACCAAAAGCAATGCAGTCATTCATCTTTACATTTCAGAAGAAATTCACCATAAAAAACATTATCATACATGGTTGACCACAATTCATTGACACAAATAAATAAATAAGAAAAACATTTTTTTTTTATTACTACATTTGATTATGCTGTAAAGGCCCCCATTCACGGGCACTCCATTTGACAGCACTCCACTTCATCACTCCAAATCAATGCGTAAACTCGTCGTGAATGTGAAAAACCGCGTGGATTTTATGGCATCACTCTGAACGTTGGATTTCCAAACATTCCAAAATCCATTGCGGCGCGGCTCCAATGGCCGCCGTCCAACTCATCGTGAACGCGGAACCCGCGCGCCGCTCCACGCCACTCCGCGCCGCGCTGCTCGTGAATGTCAAAACCGAAATCCATTTTGAGGCTTAGTCGGCCGCGCGCTCTGGCGAAGGACGGACGAATCCATGATGTCGGGAAAAGAGTTTGTTTTAGAGGTGATTGAGATGTACAGGGAATCGCCATATCTCTGGATGACCTGTCATAATTATCATGATCGAAATAAGCGAAATGCCGCTATGCAAGAACTATTGTTATTATTCCAGAAGGTCGATCAAAGTGCGAATAAAGATACAGTTCAAAAAAAAAATTGCGTCTTTGAGGAGGACCTTCAAAAAACAATTTAATAAGATATTTTGTATATTAATTTGATATAATTAATATGAATAATTGAAGTGGATCAACTAAAATCACCTAGTTTAAACCTAGTAATACATTACTGAATGTTAATGTAAACACTTTGACACCTTTTTTAAATTTATGTCATTAAAATAATAATCTTAATATCCATGTTTGACTAGCAGATTATCACTACGCAAGGTTTATTCATATAAATAACATTGAAGTGTCTTTCTATGTGTCTATCCGAGTTAAAACTTTTCTAAAGATATTAAATATTAAAAGGTAAAAATTTCAATGCGCTAAGATGATCTCTCATGGAGAGATATTGATTGTCTCATGTTCGTGTCCGGTAGTTGCACTTAAACTGGCAAAAAAATGGATTGGCTTCGCGTGGAGCGGTGATCGTGAGTGTGGTACGAATTTGGACGTCATCCACCGATGTGGAGTGCTGGCAAATGGAGTGTCCGTGAATGGGGGCCTTAACATTTTCATGCATCTGAGAACGTGCGAATTCATCGATTCAAAATTTCAGTTTTAGCGACAACTAAAAAAGAAAATTGCTGATTGACATGAAAATAAAGATTCATTTTGAAATTGACAATGTTAGTTACTGCCTTTCGGAATACATCATTACAAATTGCTGAAACAATTTTGGATGATACATAATAACAGAAATTTAAGAATTGTTACTAGAGATGACGTTAAACATATCTCTACACTTAAAAAATCTTACATTATAAGGTGGTATGGCATCTGTGCATCTTTCGGCTTCTTTTAAAAGTTCAATACCCTTTTCAGAAAACATTTCAAGTTAAATATTACAACCCTTTGCATGCCCTAGTAAAAATACTTTTAATATAGTTTAATATAGTTTGACAGCCGGCAGATTCGCGCTCAAATTATTTATCTGTGACCAAATGACCATAGAAAAGAGAATATAATAGGGATGGGCATTGAATGGACGGACTAGTTGAAATCAACAGTTGACGTTGCGTCGACGCGTCGACGGTTTACGTTTATCGCATGGACTAGTTGAATTCGTAGATGGTGGACGGCGGACGCCGTGGACGGTGGACGATTCAAGATTCAACGTAGTGCAAAGTAGGGATGGGTCGTCCACGTCCGTCCATCGACGAGACGATCAACTAGTTGATCTATTTTCAACTTTATAGATAAAAAAATAAATCTATTATAATTTTGTTTACACCACTTTTTATTGATTTTTTACATGTTTCGGGAACAATGTTCCTTTTCTCAGATTGAGCCTTAAACTAAAGTTGACAAATAATACAGATATATTTATTTATTAATAATGTCACCACAAAGTGAAAGCCTGACTTTGAAAGATTTATTCTTCAATAAATTTCTAGATAACATCTCAAATGTAAAGTATTTTTAAATTATGTATTTATTTATAAATTTATAAATAATAAATAAACGTAAAGGTTTTTATCATTTTATTTAACTTGTATTGAAACGAATGAATTTTTCGTAATCGATTTGAGTTAGTGTAGTGATAGTCCAACGTTTTCCAAAAAATAAGTCAGATATATTGAAAAAATTCAAACTTTGATGTCGCATATCTCCATAACTATTGATATTAGGTCATGATAGCTTTCGACTCATAATCAAGGCAGGAATATAGTCCTGCGAGGTTATTAATATTTTCCATATAACCCTGTACACATGTAATGATATGTACCTAATAATTTTTTTTATACACACATTACTGCTTTGTACTTATTTATATTTTTAATTTTTATACCCGTATTTTAATGCTTATACCCAATACTTTCACTGCTTACACCTGATATTGTTGTGTATACCTACTTCTTTCTTTATTATATATAGAAAGAAGTATATAAAACAATATGTAAAAGCCTGTAATGTGCGTAAACAAATAAATAATAAAATATTTCTTTTTACATATAAGCACAAGTAGCGTTACTTTAGTAGTTTTACTTTCCTCAAAACTATATTCCTTCGAACTTCTTTAAATTTTAAAAATTAACGTAATAAAAATAGCCAACGGTCGAGCCGTCGAGCAGCGTCGCGTCGAACCGTAGACAGTTGACCATCGTCCCGATGTTTAGATAGAACGTCCGCGACGTCCGCGTAACGAAGTTGATGCGTCAACTAGTTGATCGTCTCGTCGATGGACGGACGTGGACGACCCATCCCTAGTGCAAAGCAATGAGCGAGAGCAAGACAAAACGTCTCCGTTTATTTCTCTCTCATCTCTCGCTGTCGACTTGTAGATCCATAGACGGCTCGACGGGTAATTTCATTTCAACTCTAATATACACGACCATAGAGTGCAAATCTGTGTACACGAACTATGACAGAGACTTGAAATTTGAATGCATGCGTAGGGTGAGATAGGCTTAATAAGCTATTATCTATTATTTTTTAGTTGATTTGTGCGATGTGCACGAGTGACGTTTCGGTGAATTCCCAATTTTGCGCTGTATAAAATAAAACAATTCTATTTAATTATTTTATTTTTTATTGAAGAAATATTTTACTGCTTACACCTGATATTGTTGTGTATACCTACTTCTTTCTTTCGTCGAACCGTAGACAGCTGACCATCGTCCTGATGGCGATGTATAGATAGAACGTCCGCGACGTCCGCGTAACGAAGTTGACGCGTCAACTAGTTGACGAATTCAACTAGTTGATCGTCTCGTCGATGGACGGTCGTGGACGGTCTCGTTTCGTCGACGGTAAATACGTCGACGACCCATCACTAGAATATAATCTATGACTTTATTATAACATAAATTATGTGGCCGTTTTGTATGAACCTTTTATTCTCTATTCTGTGCTTAAAGTAAAGCATAGATATTGATGTACCGGAATATGACGCGAACCAGGTTATTAATTTTGTCCTAGGGCAATACCGAAATCAAAGCGCCCATGTTTCAAAGACCACGCGCCATGTGGTCACAGCCGGTCATGTTCGATCTTTTGTTCGAGGACGAAATATGTGACCTATTGTTCAAAAAAATAACATTGCGACGGACGATGGCTCCTAGGATAGCCCGCCATAAAACATATGAAACAATGAATTAGAAAGTTAGGGTTGCCGAGGGCGTTGGGTATCGCCGAAGACATTAATAGTGCACGGCCTTTTGTTAGGATGGACAATACGTTCGCAACCTTTTGTTCTTAAGTAACATCTTGGAAGGGTAAAATCGGTAAACCTTTTCTTGCAGCGGGACGTATATCTCTAACCCCGATTAAACAATAGAAAGAACATCTTGGCCAAATGCGAACACATGGGACAACGGTTTAGAAAGCTGCGTTTGTTAGAGAAGTCGCCATTGTTTTGGGAAAGACATTTTTTAGAAAAACAAGATAATAATTCCGAAAGTCGTCGCAGTAAACTTACTATTGTCCTCGACAGACAATAGAGATGTTTTAGAAAGCGCTGACATACCGATCTCCCACATGGCGACGCTATCCGCGAGATGTAGGATCGTATAAATCATATTATTAATATAAGGGCGCGAAGATCCCTCAACGCACGACCAGGCGGTCATTATCAATAAAGATAACAGGGGTCAATCAATTAAGAAGGTAGAGGCCGAATTAGAAATTGAGGCAAGGTGGTGAATCATAATATCAATGTAATGTGTACCTAATTAATGAGCAACTGATATGTTTAATTTAAGTAAGGTAATGAGAGTTTAGATAACCCAGGCCACCTCTGCAGGTGGATGTTACTCGTTTTATATGTAGTTTCCTCATTTATTCTGTATTCTATTGTTAAGTATCGAAATGAACGGGACATTGCAATTTGAAATAATAACGAGATCATCCCGAATTAATCTAACTTGTAGCAAATAATAAAAATGTATTGATCGTAACAAAAGGAAAAAATTTGATTGTATTATTGCCGACGATGTTTAATATTGATGTAATATATAATATATAACGTAATAGAATATTATCTCGTGAAAAGATGTAACACGGTTGAAGAGATATAAGATTCCGACTTTTTAGTTTGTGAAATCTGTCTGCAGAATGAATTTTAGCACACGGGGTTGTAACAAAGTAGTTTAATTAATTGCAAATAAGTAAATGCCGTGTTGGAATAAACATTAATATTACTTTAGATCGAGGCTTTCATGTCTTATGTTTTCATGTATTACACCTAGTTGAATAATGTTAATTTGTGAGTTTTAATTATTTTTAAGAATAATGTTAATTTGTCATTAGTTATTCAAGCTCCCAATATTGTGTTTTTTTGTTATACAAATTTGTAGGTTGTAGGTATATAACCTATCTGTAAACATGCAATTAATGTTTTGATTACTCGTTTAAGCAATATGATTTGTCGGTCTGTTTTAAAATAGTTGTTTTAATCTAGTAATAATAAAGCTTTCGAGCTTTATTATTATTTATTTGTAACTAATTTCAATCTTTACGATACACCATTCACTTTGGTATTTGTCCGCTTTAAAAAAAAAAGAAGAACATAACGAAAATTATGAAGTTAGTTAATTGTAGTAGGGACTTCCGCTACTGGTAGTGTTTCAAAATAATTCTTGTTTGGAAAATTTTCAATTGTCTGCCTGGTGGAATGTGGCTTATATATTTTTTTTTAGTGTTCTCTATTTTTATTCTTATACCAGGGGTG
>JADDOH010008275.1:0-11137 GCA_016648135.1 Agrypnia vestita
ATGTAACACTTACGATAATATGCGTGAGAAAATAACACAAGAAAATTATCTTACGTAACACTAACGTTATTTTACGTTGCATCTCTTCCGAAGTAAAATATTGTAAGTCATTTATACGATATTTTACGTCGCTTCTTTTCCGAAGTTAAATTTTGTAAGTCATTTATACGATATTTTACGTCGCGTCTTTTCCGAAGTATAATATCGTATGTGCATTTCTACAAAAACCTTTGATAATTTCGACTTTTTTGTGATTATTTATGAAACTACAGTATAAAGTTAAATATTGAAACGAAATTTCAAAAAAATTGGGCAATATTTAGATTTATACCGGACGAAAATATTCAAATCCTTCTCCTGTAAAATTAAATTTTGTGGATTACGATATTATACGTAGGAGCCATCGATATTATTATATATATATTATAGATATATATATATATATATGTAGCGAGCTCAGTGAAACCAAAGCCCAATTAAGGTAGATGCTTGCACATATTCTAGCAGAAAATCGGGTGCGATAAACCTGTAAAAAGCAAACATAAAATGAAATCACCGAATACTTGTCCAATTAAATTTTTTATATCGTGTGATTTTTGTAATTAACTAAAATTTAAATTGTTTAATTTTGGCTTCCAACCGCCAATTTTTTTATGAAACATATTCTATTTGAAAATGAATTTTTATAAGAAGTTTTTCAATTTAAAAATTATAGATTAATCTATTTAAAGACATTCAGGATAAGTCCTGTATTCGAAAATATTTTGGTGTCATCACTCGAGATTCGTGGAAATCATAAGGTTTCTTAATGCTATTCTTACGATAACAAAATTATTTTTGTACGGATGAATTTTTTGCATATATATCTTGCCAATGTGATCATACACCTAATTTGTTTTAAACTATTATGTAGTAATTTATGTGTAGTGGACGTAAATGTGGTATACGGATAAATCTTACCAATTAAAGACACAAGATGAATCTAGTAAATATTAATTAATATCTGTGTGTAAGAATTCCATGAAAAAGTGCATTTCAAAATATTTCGATTGCTCTCAAATATGAAGTTTCGTATTTGTAAAATTGTTAAGTTTGTGGTGTTGCGTGCTACGATATGCCGGTATTAATAAAGTAAATAAATCTGTTTTCAACCTGGAAAATATTTTCTTTATCTAAAAAACATTTAATTTATGGATAGAAAATCGTAAATAATTAAAAATCGTGAGGAAATTTCATAATTCAGCGAGAAATATGTAAATGTTTCATGAAAATATTCCATAACATTACTCAGCTCTCAAAAAATACCTAAATTTAAGTGAAATGCATTGATTTCGAGACTCTGGGTAAGTAAATTGCATATTCAAAGAAAATTGCAGTGGTTCAAAATTTAAATATCTGAAAACAATAAAACGAGTCCTATAATTAATGTAAAGTATCATTAAAAAGGCCTGCATAAAAAAGAAAATAAAAGATTTAAGGCATACCAGATTCAAAAAATAATATATAATTAATATTTCATGATTATTTATATGGAGAAATTAATTTTTGAAGAATTCGGATGAAATGAAATAAGATTTAAGAGGCATTTGAGATATTCTGCTGGAGTTGAATGAAAAGTAATATGATAAAAAAAATTACCTAATAAAAAATTATTAAAAAAGAGAAAATATTTTTAGCACCCATGTCATAATAACAACAAAATCAAACTTCGTGTCCTTAGGAAGAAAGAATGATACACTAAAATTACGATTAAACAAGCGATTGTTGTGATTTGTAAAAAAAAGTGCCCCAAAATTTGTAAAGCTTGTAATATGTCAGCATTGGCGTCAAAATAGAGATATATTTTTTATTTATATATTGTTGAATGCTTTCAAC
Organism: Agrypnia vestita; assembly: GCA_016648135.1. Lineage (NCBI taxonomy): Eukaryota > Metazoa > Arthropoda > Insecta > Trichoptera > Phryganeidae > Agrypnia > Agrypnia vestita. The sequence goes on from JADDOH010008275.1 coordinate 1,876, forward strand.
TTATTAGAGTCCAACACAGTTGTTAGTATACTTACCATATGAAAGTAGGCGTGTCCATATAGAAACAGCTGTTCTCTAATAACCACTTGAATATGATTATATTCATATTTAAAAAAGGTTAAAACTGTTACATCCAAACAATACTTTTGCAATATTTTTAACTGAATTTTTGCCATAATTCCATCACAATCCCATTATTTAGTTTTTTTGCAAAAAGTGTATGGCAGGTAATTTTAAAGTTTTTTTGTTTGTTCGTTCTTCAAATAAAATAAATAATTATCCATACGAAGGCCTGTACCTTAAATGAGTGAATAATGAGTACTTAATTTTCTTGATATCTTTCTCTTCAGTTCTCTTATTATTCTCTTCAGTCTCTCATGAGGGAAATGTGGAGTGAACAACGTTTGGAACTTGATTCTCTACGCGGCGAAAGAAACTCATAACTCAGGGCGATATAAGTTACAGTCGGTTCTTTAGAAATTCTTGATAAGGAATATCTTTAATTCAGGGAGCATAAATAACACCCGGCGTTCCGTGTCGTAATCCAATGCCCGGTGACTGTACATTTTTGAAAATTTCCACATTTTCGCCCGTTTACAGCTCGAACCGAGCGGCCCTGCTCGGGAGCGCAGCGCCGGAAATACTTCATAATAAATTTCGCCATTGTCCAGCCCGAGTTAATGCATCACGATGGCGGGACAGAAAAATGAAAATGCATTAGGGGCCATTTTCTTCAGTGCCGTGCATTATTTATGTAAGGAAGTTGCATTAAGTCCCGCGGAACAAAAATAAAACTTTATTACCAACCGCAATCAGCGCGAATCAAAATAGGAGTGCAATAAAAGTTTTCGTGTGAAGCTGTATATTTTATGCTAATCATTCTTATTCGAAATGTAATTTTGCGGGAGCGATGACTGCGAAACACATTCCCTCGCGAAACTTTTGAGTCGTGAAAATTTTGAACAATGGATCCTTGCAAAGTGGATTGTTAGTGCCAATATAATGGCACCGTAGTTTTTCCGGAATAAATTATATTGTTACGATGGAAAACGTATGAAAAAGAAGCATCCGGAACGTACTCGAACAACCTAGAAAAGTGTGAAGTGTCCTGAAGTTTCTAGGCACTAATACATGCGAGTTTATAGCTCGAAACCGTGCGCCAGACAACTCTAAGTTAAAACAGCGAGCATATTTTTTCATGGGATAACATTCAGGCACGAACATTCTAGTGAGATCTGATATATATTGTTCACTACTCCCGAATAAATTTCATCATTTGCGTTTTACTCGAACTCCATAGTGGAGAATATCTGATAATATTAGGTCCTTACATATGAAATTCACGTTTTGCCGTACTGGCAAATTTGATCTCAAATATCTTCTCTTTGGTTAGGAATTCCAAATCCAAATTTATACAGCTATTTACTCATGTATTTGTGTTTTGAAAATTATAATTCATTTGTTTTTTCCTCAATTGTTTTTTCTTTGCGTCACTCAGTTTACAAAATTAAAAACTTGAAATATCGCGTTATTTACGAGTACGAGTTCCACCGTGGCACCAGTGCTGCAGAAACGGCTCGAAGGATTAATGATGTGTATGGCGACGGTGCCGCAAAAGAAAACACAGTGCGTTTTTGGTTCCAACGTTTTCGTTCTGGAAATTTCGACCTGCAGAACAAGCCCCGTGGACGGCCGGAGACCAAAGTTGATAATGAAGAATTGAAGGCTATTGTGGAAGCGGATCCATCGCAAAACCACATCCGAGTTAGCTGCAGGCTGCGGTGTTAGTGATAAAACTGTTTTAATCCACTTGAAGCAAATTGGTAAGGTGAAAAAGCTTGAAAGGTGGGTACCTCACGAATTGAGTGAAGCAAATCAATAAACGCGCGTTGACTGCTCTGTTGCATTACTCAACCGGCACAATAATGAAGGGATTTTAAATCGAATCATTACCTGTGATGAAAAGTGGATCCTGTACGATAATCGGAAGCGCTCATCGCAATGGCTGAACCCTGCCGAACCAGCCAACCATGCCCCAAGCGAAAATTGACTCCAAAAAAGTTACTTGTGAGCGTTTGGTGGACTAGTGCTGGTGTCGTTCACTACAGCTTTTTTAAATCTGGCCAGACGATTACGGCAGATGTCTATTGTCAGCAACTGCAAACCATGATGGAAAAGCTAGCTGCTAAACAATCGAGGCTGGGTAATCGCTCTAGGCCACTGCTGCTTCATGATAACGCTAGACCACACACTGCACAACAGACGGCTACCAAATTAGAGGAGCTTCAATTGGAATGTCTAAGACATCCACCGTACTCTCCGGACCTTGCCCCAATAGATTACCATTTTTTTCGAAATTTGGATAACTTCTTGCAAAGGAAAAAATTCAACTCCGATGGGGCAGTCCAAACCGCCTTCAAAGATTTTATCGATTCCCGTCCGAATGGTTTTTTAAGTAAAGGGATCGATGAACTACCTATGAGATGGCAAAAGTGCATAGATAGCAATGGTACATACTTTGATTAAATAAATATATTATAATAAAAAAAATCGGCTATATGTTCCTCCCATACTAAACGTCAATTTCATATGTAAGGACCTAATATTTAACAATAAAATGCACCCAAGATCCTTCGATTTCTTAATAGAATCTTTTATTTGATAGAATATTTAACTTTTTTAAATTTTATACGACCACAAATGACTGTCTCCACCATAGATCTAAAATTTATTATAAAATGTTTAGATTCTTAGTTATATTCAAAATTATGATAAGGCGTTATATGATTTAGACGTATGCCTACCGGGCTCGAAAAAATCAGTAAAATGAATAAAATGTAAATATTCGAAGAGATATCTTAGACACATATTTCATATCATCCTATTCCTTGTTGGCATCCCTATTTCCTATAATAAAAAAAAACATTTAGAAGCAATTAATTTTTTGGTAAATTAAGTTCCCTGGTTACTTTTTGATCTCATTATTTATTAAATGATCTAATTATTCTAAACATGTAATAAATAAATAAATAATGATAAATGACAGAAGTGCCACAAGGACGAAGCCATTTATATGGGAAATAGCATTTATACTCTTTATAGGGAGGCCGCATTGCTTACGACTTAAAAGTTGTATTGTACATTGCATTGTGTATTTTATCTTTGCTAATAGTGATCGCAAGCCCTGTGGCCGTCTTATAAAGTCTTCCATATATGTTAACCATAAATAGCTTCGTTTCTGTGAGTCTTCTATCACCTCCCTACATTAATTAATGATTATCCCACTATGGAGAAAATCCAGTAATTGTGTTCTGGATACATATTTAAAATTTTTAACGAGATGCAATAATCCGGATTCATTGCGCACTGTCGAAATATATCGCAAACTCTGGAACGCTTCATAATACTCTGGAGCAGTTTGAAATCGACTGGAGCATTTTTGCAGGCACATTCAGAATCGCTTGAAATGTAAAGAATGTTCTCAAAGATTCGAAAAACCAACGTTTTTCGCATAAAACACGGAGCCAGTGCCGCAACGGATCATCCATTATTTGACGGTTAATCGACCGCAAAAACAGTATTGTCAACGCGATTGTGATATCAGTGACAACAGATATTGAGTGATGTTGAACGAAGTTTTCTTGAAAGCGATAATAAAGTGTTCACAGATGAGAGATAAATTGGGAAAAAGTGGAATTTCTAAATCTTAGTGCTTAAATTTAATAAATTAACCGAAACCACGGATGAGCATCCACATCCTGCATTTCCTTGATCCCCTTCCTGTATTTCCACATATTTAAAATAAAACACAACCCGCACACCATCATTAGCGCAAACTTCCCAAGTTTCAATCCACCTCTGCTGGTTCTGTCATTTGCTAGACAAGTGTGTGGTGCGCGCTCCCCGTACACATTACTCCGCGAGCGCTACCCGGGTGGGGGAGGGCGGGGAATGTTACAGAAGTAATTAGTAATGTCAGCGGGGGGCGGGCGGGCGAAACTTCATTTTCCTAAATGCGCCCCATCTCGCGGGGTGAGCGCGATGCGCCCGCTCGCGAGGTGAGCGGCGCGGTGCGGCCCTGGAGTGTTCCGCGTTCTGTAAGATGGCCGCCCTAAATGATGAGGATTTGTGACGATTATAAGGGGTGTTCATGTTTCACCCCGTCGAAAAAATCCTGGATTACGGTGGTGATTAGGGAAAAATGAACGTACGATTTTTTTAGATTTTTTTTTTTAATACATACACGGTATAACCATTAAGAAAAAAAACAATATACATATCAAATGTAAAAAGTGGTATATAAATATATATTAAAAGAGATATGTTTAGCAAAACATTAAGCAAATGATAAAAAAACAAATTAATAAAAAAATAATAAACGAATCAAGTCTGCGATTCAAAAGACAAACAAAATTACAGCAAAATGAAAAAATTGTAAGCAAGTCAAACAAATCAAATCTGGAACTGAAGAAGCAATATGAAATTCAAAAAGCGAAAACAAAAGATAGCCATGACATCAATAATATTATAAACGACCGGATTCGTCCAGAAGAGCTTTCTTGTAGGCGGCTAGTGTTTACGAAAAAACGTCCGATAGGTAGCCATACTAATTTCCTAACCTATGGAGCCTTCTAATAGGCGAGCTATAAAGATAATTTACACTAACATTGTCACAACGAAATGGTATACTTTGTACAGTGCTCTTGGAAGAGACGTAATAAAAAATTAGCTTCGTTAATTCTGAACTGTTGTAATAATAATGGTGTAAGAATCAAAGCCATTCAAAATATATTGTAATCCGGATTAATTGCGCGCTGTTGAGGCCTCTTGAAGTTTGCCACTCGGCAATACGGTAATTCTGACAACAACACTATTCTATTTTTGATTTTATTTTATATACATCCAGAGAGGATTCAGTATAAGCTTTGCCTTACAATATTCAAGGCTATTCACAACATGGCCCCTCAATACATAACCGACTTCTGCATTCCATTCTTCGCAAATAACAGACAACTAACACTTCGCTCAGCATCAACATCTAATACAAATTGATTAGCTGAAGTAAATCGCCTCCACAAAACAAATTTCGGTGATCGTGCTTTTGCGGTGGCTGGACCAATGTTATGGAACAAACTACCTAATAAACCGAGACAAACAGAGAGCTTACCAAGTTAAAAAAACTACAAAACACGCATTAATTTAGACAATCCTATAAAAATCTATAGAATCAGACTACTACAACACTAGCTAATGTTTTCCACTCCTAGTGTGCACTCCGTGAAAACACCTAATTCTTCCAGGCACTCCCAAAGATTATAGTATTAAACGTTAATTTCATTTCTTGCATGCCACCTGGTGAATAAGTAATAGTAAACAAGTTTTTTAGCAGTAAGTTGTTTTATAAGATAATTTGCAATGCAAAGCGCCCTTGAGGTGAGTATCTACTCGCGAAAACGGCGCTATATAAATTATCCAACTATTATTATTACTTAATTAAGAGCGTTCGGTGGGAGTGGGATAGTGCAAGGAGTTTTTTTGGGCCTCTCCTTGCCGGGTCGGTCTTTACACGACCTGGCACGAAGTTGGCCTTTTGATAAAAAAAAAAAAGTCAACCTGGCAACATAAGAGAAGGACCGATATGGGAGCTTTCGCTCATAAAACGGTCCTGGAAATGCGGTGGGTCTCCATTCACTGACAACAACACTCTCCGTCTTGTATCCGTCTGTGATCCTTGTTTTGTCCTTCCCTATAAGGGAGTGTGTCATTTACCCTGACGTCCCTTCACTGTTCTCCTCCTATACCTAAATTTTATACATATTTTTTACCATGATCTATTATTATTTTTTAAATGAACATTATTTTTCTATGTTTGCTATTTGTTATATTCTGATTCAATCTACTTACAAAACTTCAATTGTGTTCCACCAGTATTTGATAATGAATATTTACTTATCACAAGGAAAAAGGTCTCATTATATTATGTGGATGTTTAAATGCATTTTGATTCCTTAAATCGTAAAATGATTTATTTTTTACACGAGTATTCATTTATTCATTTACCTAAGCGGTAAGAAAATTTTCAAGTGATTAGAGATTCGAAACTTTCATTCGCCAGAAGATCGTCGAAAGCTTAGTTTATACTGTAACTCATTTACTACGTTTATCCTAAATAAAAATTCGTTTAAAAACAATAAAGATAAAATTGTATGATTCTCCCTGCACAATAAAGAATTTTATTTGTTAATTTTTTTTTTAAAACATTTATTTGTATTAATGTTTTTTACTTTTAGTTACATTATTGAAGTGATAAGTATGCCGGGTTGATGCGCGTGAGTTTATTAAAGTTTAATTTGTATTGATTATAGTTTAATTTTTTCCTGCTAAAATATACAACACTTTCTTACTTACAATTTCGCCGTTTCACCGCTGGATTAGGCAAAGAGAATATAGCACCACACTCTTCTGTCCCGATACAAAATTTTGGCCTTATTCACATTCGTACATCTTTGCATATAAGCTCGATGATTGTTGATACTCCTTACAGGACCATCCTCCATATAGTATCTGATTAATGTGGTGATGCCAAGTCACCCGCGATCGTCCTGTCTTTCTGGCGCCGTCAACACTTGCATCATTTATTTTTCTTACCATTCTTTCCGCGTTCATTTGCTCAATATGCCCATCTAAGAGACCTTTTTTTATTCTATAGACTGTTAAGATCAGCTTTACATTCTTTCTTAACTTTCTTACGTTATTTAATGTATCGTAAGTAGATTTTCTACAGATCGTCTAAATGATCTCATCCCTACCGCATTCAATCTACTTTCGTTCGTCTTCTGCCAGCTCCAGGCTTCACTTCTGTACATCAGCGTTGTTACCAGAATCCTCTTGCCTCAGTAGATACAATACACAAAGTACAATCCCATAATGATTTAAAAAAAAAACGTATTTTTGAGGCAGAAATGTTTTTTACAAACGAGAAATAAACACCCTTATTCGGGATTAAGTGAATTGTAAATCATCCTTTCAAAGATGGTCGCAGGAAAATTTGCTTTGGTTTTAGCTGTGTAAGCCTCATATCCACCATGGTTTTGTTACATTTATTAATGTGTGTCAGATTTAGTCTTATTATATAAACATCTTGAATTCCCGTTTCGTGAACATTTTCATATTGTGATACAATCACTTTTCAATCTCAATTATATTAATTTAATTTTCTGTCCGTCCATTCGTCCGTCTGTCTGTCCGTTCGTCCGTCCTGTCTGTCCCTCCATAACTTCATGTATCATCCATAATTTCGTTCGAATTCACGGTTAAAATGAAATTAAACGACAGGAGATGGGGCTTGAACCCCAGGTAAGCAAACTCGAACGCGGAGATGGAAGTTGTCATCATCTTATGTGCCAGACCTTTCTAAAATAGATATATAATACATATACAGCGCACAATATATTTTCTAAAATATCTATTTTTTAAATACACTAAGTGCTTATAAATCTCCGAAGTCGATGATATTTCCTGCGTGGTATAGTGGTAAGATCCGGCCCCCGTCCGGAGGACTCGGGTTCGATTCCTGGTACCGGAAATCTTTTTTCCATTTTATTTTTGATTATATTTTGTTATGTATTTTATTTTTATATGTTTAATTATAGTGTCGCGTTAGCTTTACGCACACACAATCGCTACAATTACCGAAGTCTAAAATAGTAGGTGGCATTAACTGCCGGGGAAATATAAAAAAAGTGTTCAAATATTTTGATAAAAGTTGTTATTACTGTTTCATGGGTGTCGGCTATAAATAAAATAAAATATAACAACATAAATAAGTAAATACTTATTCTTTAGGAACCAGTATGTAAAAGTACCTTAGTCATTTTTGACCAGTTACAGCTAGCTCAATATCAATATAAGCAGAGTTTTCTTGTAGATTTATTTCTTCATGTGTTTAATTAATGCGAAAATTGCTTCATGTGTTCAATGTATTTTTAAGTAAAAAAATTTGGATTATTGAATTTTTTTTCTATATATATATATATTTTATTATTTTTTTATTTTTATTTATTTATTTATTTATTTATTGTTTATTTACATTAATCTATATTTTTTGGTTTGTTGGGATAATATATCTGGTTGGTGGGATAATATATCTATTATTTTTGGTACTTTGAATTATTTATTAATTTGGGAACTTGGTTAGTCATTTTTTTCTTAAAACATTTTTAATTATCAATTTTTAGGTAGTTTATAATTTTGATAAAGCGTTTTATATGCCCCTCCCCATCCAATAATACCTTACTGTATTTCATAAAAACGCTTTAGTTTAGTACTATCTAGTGATTTTTGGCGGACAATAGTTTATTTTATTAATTTTAACCGTCGCCGCGATAATATTTTTTTAAGAGCTTAGTTTTTTATTCATTCCTATTATCTATTTTTATAAATATCGTTTCCTTTTTCTCCCGCCAGCAACGGTTAAATTTTTTTATTTTCATTTCGTAATTATAGGGCATTTATGGTGGTTAACAGCCCCTTGATTGACACTGCTAGTAAAATATCACGCGAAACTGCATACAATAATCACATGATAGCATTACACATTTCATATTACACTGTCACCCGCTATTGGAGTTGGAGCCGCGGCGATCTGGAATCGCGTGATGCCCAACAAATAAAATGAGCTCCCCCCCCCGCCCAGCGGTGAGTATGAATTGTTGATACTTCGTACCTAGATAAATTGCACAACGGTTAGTCACGCCCTTTAGGTGGAGTTAAGAAACCACCCTCATGGCAGTTTGCGTGGACTTGGCGTAGGAATAGTGCTGAGGAATCTGATTGGTCAAGTTACTGACGTTACAATCCAAAATAGTGGACTGTCGCGGAGATCCCTTGATGCAAACATATTCAAAAATGTACACTTGCTATCGGGCGTAAAAAAATATTTATGTATTTAAAAGATTTAAAATAAAACTGATCACGACAAAAATAAGAGAAAAAAAATGTGTTGTTTGTTCCCTCAGACGTGTGGCAAATCAATTTATGATAGAGTGAAGAATGAAGATATTGGGAATGAATGTAAAGCCGATCTTAGCATAATTAATAGAATTAAAAAAGAGTCGCTTAGGTGGTCTGGGCGTGTTGAGTGAATGAATATGGAAAGAATGATAAGAAAGATATATAAGGCGCGTAGGTTTATAAGGGTAAAAGATAAAAAAGAGAGACCGCGGAAGACGTGGCATGTAGCAGATACTGGAAGATGGTCCCG